>JAOWBW010000274.1:423844-565637 GCA_026119855.1 Campanula takesimana
CCGGACCTCAAAACAAAGAATCTCTGTTTTCGTAATCAAACTTAGGCTACAATCTATAGGTTTTTCTTATGTTTCTCAAAACATAGGTGGCGACTCTAAAAACAAGTTAGACATCCTAGGATCACACGCGCGCTCTAGCCTAAGGCCGTGGTTCCCGGGGTATACTACAGTGGTGACTCTGCTGGGGATGTATTGAGGGTTAAACTTGCATTCTGATCGAAATCTACATCTTTCCTGGGCATTTTGTTTCCTTATGGGGGAGGCGCGCGCATCCCGCATCAAGAACCAGAATCGCCCACTTCTTCATGTTCTTCATCTTCTTCTTCTGTTATTCTGCACTAATCACTTCTGCAGGGGTTACAATATGAACATGGGACCAGGGCAATCCCCTGAGTCCAAAGTCTGACATTCTGACAGGTGTGCCACAGAAGCGCGCGCCTCCCATAAGCATTGCGACATGCGCGCGCGTCCCACATCAGCACTCAGAGGCGCACGCTTCTGGGTGGTTTCCAGAACAGAAACAGGTTTCAGTGACTGAGCAGAACAGTGGGGTGTGGGCACAATTGCTTGCATCAGAACAGAATTGAACCCTTGGACTGTTTTAATTTTGTGTTTTATTTACCGGTCACACGGGTGATTCGGGAGTTGTAATTTTATGTGCTTATGTGTTTTGTGTGTTTTTCTTTCTTTTCAAAAAAAAAAAAAAATATATAAAAAAAATTTTGTCACTTGTTAGACCTCACACTACATGCACATATTCCTATGAACTGCTCACTATCGAGTCGCACAAGTCCAACCCCAAACCCGTCGAGGCCCGTCCTAGAAAGTTTCAAGCTCCACCAGACCTTGGCTCTTTCGAAGCGGTAAACCTCAGCCCGTGGCGTAGTTCAAGACTACATGCCGGGGGTGACCTTTGAGCCTCATATTCAAGCCGAGCACAAACCACACAATTCTAGTTAGGGTCTAACACTCCGTGACTCAAGTCGGTTTCCATGTACCGAGATTTCCCTAAACTAATGTCTTCAAATCATACATGCCAACTTGTTGAAATGGACGCAATAAAAATCCGTCCCCAAAAGTGGTTATTTTGGACGAAAATAAAAATCTGTCCCCGCATGTATGCTTTACTACATTAATTTAGTTTAATCCCGATACATGTAGGATTCACAAGCGCGATGGAATCCGATGAGTATATGGGACCGCGAGATGGTCTATATACTAGTGTGACGATTCCATTATTTTCTTAGAAACCCCAAAAGGGATCCATTCCCTCCGACTTATAAAAAAAAAAAAGAGTCTTTTCTTATGTGGTTCGAGTCGTGTGCCCAAATGTGTGTTCTAAGCCTCTTCATGGACCGCAAGTGTTACTCAAGACTGACAAGGGCCTCTTCTGCCATATAGGTTCGATTGGTACTTACAAAGTCTACCGGAATTCAGCAAATCGGTTAGTCCGTGAAGAGATCACTCCAACAGCTCCAACATCAACCATGACCGGCAGCAGCAACACCATGTCTCTCGAACAGCTCTCAACTATGGTCCAACTCCTCCAAGAGCAAGTCTCCACCCTTAACAAGGAGGCACAAAGCAAAGACGACATTTGGCAATCCCACCTCGACAGCCAAAGGGAGGCCCACGAGGCCGAAATGGAGCTAATGAAAGAAAAGCTCACCAACCTTGCCAAGGGAAAGAACAAGAACAATGATGATGAATCCGAATGGACCGAGGGTTTGTTCAAGAGTCCTTATGTCAACACCCGCACCAAGAAAATGGGGGAACCAAGTTCCGAGAACAATGAGCCCAAAATGGTGGATTCTATCATGGCCTACATCGACCAAAAATTCAATGGGCTCAACATGGGGAAAGGCTCTGACACAAGCCTTTTTCAATCATCCATCCTCATGAGTACTATGGCCGCTCTTCCCGATAAGTTCAAGATGCCCGACATAAGCAAATTCAAGGGCAACTCTTGTCCTGTGGCTCACATTGAGACTTATATTTGGGCAATGGTTCCAAAGAAGGTCTCCACCAAGGTGATGGCTCAATGCTTTCCCCTCACTCTCGAGGGGGCGGCAAAAGATTGGTATGCTACTCTCCCGCTCACTGTCCGTCTTGATTGGGACTCCGCCATGCTTGCCTTCAAGAACCAATACCAAGGCAACACCACTCACCGGCCCACAAGGAAAGAGCTAGAGAACACTACTCAATGAGACAATGAATCCTTCATCGACTTCACAAGGAGATGGACGGACAAACTCTCTGAAATTGTTGAGAGGCCGAACACAAAAGAGCAAATGGACATATTTCTCAAGTGTCTCAAGATTGATCTTCGCACTCACCTAAGTGGGGCTTCCTACTCCGACTTCTCCCAAATGTATGAGGCGGGGGTACGCATGGATGACTTGCTCAAGGAGATTAAGAAGACCACTCCTACTTACCGCTACAAGGCCGCTTCCAACTCCACGAAAGAGGCCTCGGTCAACGCCGTCACTATTGACAAGGGGAATTACAAAAGGGTTCCTCCGCCTCAAGGGAAGAAGCCCCGAAGTGACCGTGTCTACACGCCTCTCCAAGGCATGACTCAAACCGAAGTGTTCGAGGTCCTCAAGGCAAAGGGTCAAGTCACACCCGTGCAAGGGTACCAACCCAAGACGATCCAATCCAATCATGCTCACCACAAGTATTGTGGCTACCACCAATATAGTGGCCACACCACCGAGGAATGCTTCGTTCTCCGCAATGTCATTCAAGATCTCATAGATAAGAAAGAATTTGTAGTGACTAATGACGAGCATGTCAATGTAATAGAGATAGGAGAACTCGAGGGGACCACCCATTCAATCCCAATTGTGAATGGGGGCCCCAATGTTATGAATAAACTTGACAATTCTTGTTATGTAGTGACTTACGATGAAGTAATGAGGGAAGTACTAGAGAATAGGAAAAAGAAGCAAGATGGGAACGTCAACATGCTAACTCGATCTGGTCGAGTCATAGCAAGCAACCCTTCCACTTCCGCACCGAGCTCCTCTTCTCAAAGGCCGCAAACTCACAACGTTCCCGAAGATCCTCTACTTGTCCAACTCAAGAAAACTCAAGCCAACATCTCTATTGGGACCTCATTGCATCCTCAAAGAAACACCGAGATCTTGTCATCCGTAATCTCGATGATACATCAGTTTCTCCCGATACTACTCCCGAGGACCTCACGGTAATGATTGGTCACATTCATTTTGGCAACGTCATCACCTTTGCCGATATGGACCTTCCACCGTTTGGTTCCGACCACAACGAAGCTATTTACCTCAAGGTACGAGCAAGGGGGAGGCCCGTCTCAAGAGTCTTAGTGGACGGTGGTTCCGCACTCAATCTCATGCCTGGTAGAATCATGGGCATACTGGGGCTTAAGGATTCTGATTTGAAGCCTTCTACTCAAGTAATCCGAGGTTATGACAGCACCGCCCGTACAGTCATGGGTATGATCGAAATAGACATTGAGTTTGGGAGCATGGTCATGTCCGTTCCATTCCAAGTGCTTGATATCCCGGCCTCGTTCAACTTACTGTTGGGTCGACCATGGATTCACAGTGCTAATGCCGTACCGTCAACTCTCCACCAATGTGTCAAGATCCGTAATGGTGATGAAATAGTGACCGTAATGGCTGAAAACATCACTATCCACAGAAAAGGTGAGCCCGTCCACCAAGTTCAGCATGGTCTACCAGACTCCACTCTCTCCGGCGTCTCAATCAACGCCATTGACAAAGAAGGGGGAAACGGATCATGGACCCCCAGCAATCACAAAGTCCTCCACATGATGAGGAATATGGACTACTTCCCTGGTTTAGGCTTAGGGAAATATCAGCAAGGAATCCTACGTCCCGTGCAAGTCCCATTTGTCAAGAACACCTTCGGTTTGGGGTATGAGCCTTCCAAAGAAGACTTGAAACAAGAGCAAGCAATCAAGAACGAAAAGGCCCGAGCTCGTAAAGAAGGCCGTCGGTATGAAGTCCCTAATCTAAGGCCTTATCGCAAGACGTTGAATGGTTATTTTGTCCGCCAAGGGGAAGACGTTCCATACATGATCTTTCCCGAGCTGTGGGTTAACAATAAAGGTGTCAAAAAGACCGGCCTCGAAATCTTCTCCGATTGTGAGGTCCAGATATCCGACAAAGAACCAACTCCCATGTCGCCCCGTGAATGGTGGGGGAGGAAGATGACTATAGAGTCCGAGACAGAAATCACCGTGGGGGAAGAACTGACAGATTTAGCCTCCATGTTTGAAGAGCTCGCCATGATGAATAAATGCCAAGTTAACGCCATCCATGACACCGTCATCATGAACGAAACTATCAGTGAGATCCCGCCAAGCTCCGAGCCGATCAACAATTGGTATTCAACAAAAGGGCCCGTGGTATCCGAGGAATTCTTAGTCCAAGAAATGGGTTGCATACCCCGCACAGAAACAAAGGAAGAGCAGCTCACACTTACTTTCGAGTCCAAGAGTGTCTCTAATACCCTCACCCAAGAGGATTTGGAGGCCATAGCCGAGCGTGTGTTTCCTTTCTTTGCTAATGAAAAATTTGATATTTCTGAGTACCCTGAGATTGCAAACATCATAAATGATGAATTAATTAATAATGAACTTAACGAACAAGTTAATAACGATTCAAATTATGATGACATAGACCACGAAAACACAACATACTTAAATGAACTTGCTCAACAAGTCCGTAGTCGTGGCGAGAATGGTCCAAAGGCTGACGAAGAATTGCATGTTGTTAATCTGGGTACCGAAGAAGAGCCAAAAGAAACCAAGATTGGAAGCTTCTTCAAGGGAGACGACAGAGACAGATTGACTGCATTACTACGGGAGTTCGTGGATGTGATCGCATGGTCATACAAAGACATGCCGGGTTTAGACAGAAAGGTAGCGGAGCACAGGATTCCGATCAGAGAAGATGCCAGGCCAGTAAAGCAGAATCTCAGAAAGATCAAGCCAGAATGGTCTCTGCAGGTCAAAGAAGAGATTGAGAAGCTCCTCAGTGTGGGGTTCATCAAAGTTATCGAGTATCCGACATGGTTAGCCAACATTGTGACAGTCAGGAAGGCGAACGGCAAGGTTCGAGTTTGTGTAGACTTCCGGATTTAAACAAAGCTTCCCAAAGGGTGATTTTCCACTCCCTAATATCGACATGCTAGTCGACTCCACTGCTGCCTATGAGGTCCGCTCATTCGTGGATGGGTTCGCTGGGTACAATCAGATTCTCATGGCCGAGGAGGATCAACATAAGACAGCCTTCACAACACCGTGGGGTACCTTTTGCTACACAGTCATGCCATTTGGGTTAAGAAATGCTGGGGCTTCCTACCAAAGAGCCGTGACAGACTTGTTCCACGAAATGATTCACAAAGAAATCGAGGTCTATGTGGACGACATGATCATTCACTCCAAAGGAACCGATGGTCAACACCTAATCGATCTCCGCAAGTTCTTCGAAAGGCTTCGTCAATACAAGATGAGGCTCAACCCTGCAAAGTGCACATTCGGGGTTATCCGAGGAAAAGTTCTTGGTTATATGGTCACTGAAAGGGGAATCGAAGTAGACCCCTCCAAAATCAAGGCAATCGTTGACATGCCTCCTCCAAGGACGCAGAAAGAGATTAAAGGTTTCATGGGAAGACTACAATACATCAGTCAGTTTTTGCACCAACTCACTTCCATGTGCGAGCCAATCTTCAAGCTACTCAAGAAGAATGTGGCTCTAGAATGGACCGACGCGTGCCAAGAAGCCTTCGATCAAGTAAAGCATTACTTGACGTGCCCTCCTATTCTAGTTCTACCGCACAAGGAGAAACCTCTGTTGCTTTATCTCACTGTCAATGATGAAGCCCTAGGGGCTATGTTAGCACAAGAGCAACGAGAGTCCACAAAGGAGAACGCCATTTATTTTGTCAGTTGCCGATTCCAAGGAGGCGAAAAGAACTACTCTGTCTTAGAGAAGTCATGTGCAGCATTGGTTTGGGTCACTCAAAAGCTCAAACACTATATGGAAGCTTTTCCGATCAAGCTAGTAGCAAAGGTGGACCCGCTCCGCTACATCTTCGAGAAGCCTTTCATGTCAACAAGAATAGCCAAATGGTACTTCATGCTCGCCGGCAATGATATCACTTACGTCACACTAAAATCCGTCAGGGGGAAAGTGTTCAGTGACCAGCTTGCCGAATTCCCGTGTGACGAAGTGAAGGGGGAAGATGTACAGTTCCCCGACGAGCATTTAATTTGTACTGCAACCGAGGAAGACAAGTGGCAACATTTTTTTGATGGCGCCGCCAATAAACACGGTTTTGGTATAGGGGTATTGCTTGTCGATCCAAAAGACATCTACACTCCCATTGCCATACGCCTGGAATTCGAAGCTACCAACAACATTGCCGAGTACGAAGCATGCATAGCAGGGCTCGAAGCAGCTCTCGAAAGAAACGTCACGGAACTAGAAGTGTTCGGAGACTCTTTGCTCCTTATCAATCAGCAATCGGGTAAATGGCGAACCCAAGACCCGACTCTCCAACAGTATGGTCAGCACCTTGAAGAACTGGTTGAACAATTCCAAGAGATCACTTTCAACTACCTGCCAAGGGATAAGAATCGCTTCGCTGATGCACTGGCCACTATAGCTTCATTAGTTGAAATGCCCAAAGGGAAAATGGTGAAGCCTTTCAAAATTGCTCGAAGGAACAGTCCAGCATATTGCATGAGTATCGAGATCAACGAGGTTCAAACAAACTCTCCGTGGTATTCGGATATCATGAACTTCCTGAAAGACGGCACTTATCCCGAGAACATCAATAAGAAGTCTCAAGCAGCTCTACAAAGGTTAGCCTCTCGGTACGTACTGATTGGGGACCGAGTCTATAAAAGGCACCACGACGGGATCAATCTCTTATGCGCCAACGAGACCGAAGCTCAAGAGATAATGTGTGAAGCGCACGAAGGAGAATGTGGACCCCACATGAATGGGTTTATGCTAGTCAAGAAGATACTTCGCATTGGTTACTATTGGAGCACTATGGAACGAGACTGTATCGAGAAAGTCAAAAGGTGTGCCAAGTGCCAATTCCACGCTAATCTGCAACATGCTCCACCCTCACAACTTTACAACATGGTCACACCTTGGCCTTTCTCTTGTTGGGGGATAGACATCATCGGTAAAGTTCATCCTGTCGGGAGCAATGGGCAGTCATTCGTCCTAGTGGCAGTCGACTACTTCACAAAGTGGGTCGAAGCACAAGCCTATCAAACCCTCAACGCCAAGAAAGTGGACGAATTTGTAAAGATTAATATCATGTGCCGATACGGCGTGCCTCATGAAATCATTTCCGACAACGGCTCTCACTTCGAGAAGGAAATGGATGCACTTTTGGTAGAATACAAGATCACCAAGCACAAGTCATCTCCTTACCGGCCCCAAGCAAATGGCGCAGTCGAAGCAGCAAATAAGACCATCGAGACCATCGTCAAGAAAATGGCCTCAACAGGAAGGGATTGGCCCGAGAAGCTACCATTAGCATTGTGGGGCTACCGCACGTCAATACGATCCGCAACAGGAGAAACTCCTTATGCATTGGTCTATGGTTCTGAAGCCGTACTCCCTATCGAACTTGAAGTCCCATCTCTACGGGTCCTCCTCGAGAATCAAGTCAACGAGGTCGACTGGATGCAAAGTCGATATGAACAACTAGCCTTACTCGACGAGAAAAGATTAAGAGCACTCGAACGCACAAGGGTGTATCAGCGAAGGATGGCAAGAGCTTTCAATAAAAAGGTGAAGCCTCGAAACATCAATGTGGGAGATTTGGTTTTAAGACAACATCCTCCTAATTCCATGAATCCCCTGGGGAAATGGGGACCCCGATGGATCGGTCCGTACGTGGTCAAAAAGATACTAAGCGGTGGTGCAGTCCGGCTCGTGGATTTATATGGTGACCAGCTGCCAAAGGAGGTCAACCTCGACAAGCTCAAGAGGTTCTACGCTTAATAAACAAAGACCATAACAAAAAAAAAAAAAAAAAAAAAAATCGCTCGCTAGGTTGAAAACCGCAAGGGCGGCCTAGGCAAAAATTAGAGCACGTGCAAAAAAGAAGCCCGCTAGATTGAAAACCCGAAAGGGCGGTCTAGGCAAAAAACAGGGTGCACAACAAAAAAAAAAAAAAATATGGTCTTTGTTTGTTTGAACTACGAAAACCTGAGTCTCCCAACTGGAGGAACGTAGGCAACCTTCGGGTGCGGTCTAAAACATATCAAAAATACCCAATTCACTTCAAATAACAAAATGCAATTTTTATTCATTCAATGAACTATTCAAACCATTACAACGGATTTATTGAGCAACAAAAGACATCAAAATATTAAATCCTAAAACAAAGTGGTCTAATTGCAATCTCTTAGGGTACTAAGAAAAATCCAATTTTCTCTTAACTTTCAAAGGACCACCCGATCGTCTCTCAATCCTTTTCTTCTTGGGTAACGGAGGAGCACTAATACGCACCGAAACCTTCTGTGTTGCAACACGTCTCCTAGCATAAAAGTCATCCAAAGGAGTACCGAAAGGGTCAGCGAGAATGTTACTCGAATCAGCAGCAGCCTCCCTATATCTCAAAGTGCTGCTAGGCTCAAAACTCTGTCCCAAAAACTCGGCACGAAGCACATCAACCCAAGTGATGCCACGGTAAAGGGTGCCAAATAAATAATCCAAGTAGCTCTCGGGAAGGAAGACACTCCCCCGATCCAGAGGAGCGAAAGCCCAACGATTACGGTCATCTCCCCAAGCCGACTGAAGCTCACTCGAGAAGTCAGGACCCATGTAAGCAACTGGACGAAGCATTCCATCCCTCGGAAAAGGAATTGTCTGTTGGCGACCGAACTGCCGCAGAACCCGCTCTGGCTGGTAAAATGAAGAATCTCTCAAACCGGGTACAACCACGTGCTGAAAATCAAGAGTCCATTCCACAAAAGGACGAAGACCCCAAGAAGGAGGACACACTCAATGTCAACGGTCACCCGAGAGGCAAAGAATTTCTTCCAATCATCTTCAGATAAATCCCGGATCAACAACTTCCTCCTATGAACAGCAAAAGGAGATAAATCACCATCCGGAGAATAAATTCTGAAGTGTTCTTGGAGCCATATGGTCAAGAGCAAAGGGCTTCCCCGACACATCGTGCCCGTCCTATGTAACTCATCAAGGCCGTGCAACGTCTCCCCTACAATAAGAGGGAGTACACTAAATTGCTGCTCCTTAGCTTGCAAAATAATCTCAGCCAACTGCACGTCCGCAGTCCCGAAAGGTGTAACAAACAATACTTCGCTGAAGAGACAAACGGCCATAGCATTCCTTTTGAAAGATTGAACCATCGGGTCCTCCGAGTGTAAGCTGAAGAACATCGGCAACTCAGTTATGTCAATCACGGTACCATGCAACATCTTCCTCACATCCTCAACGGGGAGATTCAGTAACCCAACCCAAGAGCCGATGGCACCGCGGTGATATTTAGGGACGGCAATCCGACCGGCCAAAGGCATGCCAAGGATGGCCCCGAAATCGTCAACAGTCGGCACCATTTCATTAGCTGAAAGGTTGAAGGTATGGCTGTCGCAATCCCAGAAAGCCGCGGCAGCTCTCAACAAATCCCAATCCGGCTTCAACGTCCGCAAGGTGAAAAGAATTCGGAACCCGAAATCTTTAATGAAGGCCTTCTTGGGATGGGTCTTGAAAGAATACACAAAAGTGCCCAAGTCCTTTTCATACGCGCTAACGGCCTTGGCATCAAGGGCAAAAGAATTGGAAGCCATGGAAAATGTTGATCACAAGCGAAGTTAAGCAATAATATGATGTTCAAAAATGGCAGAAAGGAGCTGTGAGAATCAAGTAGTCGAGCAGAAGATGATATTATAGCTGTTGGGGGCTCTTTTGGTCAGCAAATGTCAAGCCCGGAATTCCGCCGCCCAGACGCGCGCGCCACCCGCCAGCGGTCTGAAATGCGCGCGCGTCCCAAGCCTACATAGGAAGGCGCGCGCCTCCTAGGTCTAAATCACATCAAGAAAAGGGCCTTGTCAGAGATCTCCAGCCTAAATCAAGACACTGTCCTGATCCTCAGACACCCAGTCGGGCACACCTTTTTCTGGTCCGCCCTTAAGGCATGTCAAAAATCGAAAGTAGGATAGAAACTCCCACTCAAAAGTAGGCTGTCCTCTTCAAAATTCCGAACTCCCTAAGTTCTGTCACGGGTACCACACCCCCCTCAAGAGTCAATCTCAACATTTCATCCCCAGCAGGAACATCTTTCTGGTCGCAGTCAACTGTGCCCGTACCCCACAATTCAGAAAAGTCAAGTGGCACGAGACTTCAAAGCAATATTTCGTCAAACGGATACTCATCCAAGGGATTCACTAACGGATTCATCAAACGGATTCACCAACGGATTCGTCAACAAGGGTTCACCAACGGACTCATCCAAAGGATTCACTAACGGATTCATCAAACGGATTCACCAACGGATTCGTCAACAAGGGTTTACCAACGGACTCATCCAAGGGATTCACTAACGGATTCATCAAACGGATTCACCAACGGATTCGTCAACAAGGGTTCACCAACGGACTCATCCAAGGGATTCACTAACGGATTCATCAAACGGATTCACCAACGGATTCGTCAACAAGGGTTCACCAACGGACTCATCCAAGGGATTCACTAACGGATTCGTCAACAAGGGTTCACCAACGGACTCATCCAAGGGATTCACTAACGGATTCATCAAACGGATTCACCAACGGATTCGTCAACAAGGGATTCACCAACGGATTCGTCAACAAGGGTTCACCAACGGGCTCATCCAAGGGATTCACTAACGGATTCATCAAAAGGTTCACTAACGGCCTCATTCAAAAACATTCAGCCGGCAGGTTCACCTAACGGATCATGCCACCCCCTCTATCAACAAAAGCCGCTCACACAGGGAGCGCACCACTATCTCTCGCAATTTCAAATTCCTGCTTTCATCGAGTCTTTGCCTTTTCTTGGTGATGTCCTCGGCGGGTGTTTTTAACTTTCGTCGACGCGTTTTGCTTTGCAATCCACGTCACCGAGGGGCTCTGTAGACACCCCGCCTTGGACCGCTCACCCCGATTGCACATTTGATTTTGTGTTTCTCCCCATTTTAAGTGTTTCTCGTTAGTTTCTGTCACTTCCGTTAAGTTCCTGACTGACCTCGTTAAGTCCAGGGACTAAACTGAATGACAGGGCTGACTTTCTAGTCCATTCTGTCAAAATTGCCTTCTCTGAGTCACGCGCCTCCGACAGGAGGAGCCAGGCGCGCGCGCCTCCCGCCCCCAAAGCAGGAAGCGCGCGCCTCTGGGCGTCAGTTACAGATTTCTGGCCAGGATTCCCTCCCTTGCTCAATTTACAGGAGTTTGCCCGGGAAGGATTTCTTGGTGACTGAGTTTTGGCACCAAAAACACCCCTCTTTCACCTATAAAAACCTCTCTTTACCTCCATTTTCAAGGATCGAAAATCATCGGAAAAATCATCGAAAACTAGACAAAAAATCACTTTCTAAAGGTTCTCCAAGGATCTCATTAAGCAACATTTGAAGTTCTTCGAATTGTAGGTAAAAGTCCATCTTTTCCTTTCTTTTCTACTTCATCTCCTCTCTCTCTTTTTACTTTAATCAAATGTGCAATCACCCAAATCATTTTGGGACATGACTCTAATGATCACCTCATCTCATTGAGGTTGGTTAAGGAGTTATCTCCTACATTCCAAACTCTATTTTAAACCCCCTTTTCATGACTTAAAGAAGAAAAAGAAGAACATTTTCATTCATGTAGATTTTGATTAAGCAAGACCAACTTTAGTTGGGCGAGATGGGTGTTTCGGTACTTCCCATCTCGTAATCTAACCCCCGGACCTCAAAACAAAGAATCTCTGTTTTCGTAATCAAACTTAGGCTACAATCTATAGGTTTTTCTTATGTTCCTCAAAACATAGGTGGCGACTCTAAAAACAAGTTAGACATCCTAGGATCACACGCGCGCTCTAGCCTAAGGCCGTGGTTCCCCGGGGGTATCTACACTCTCATCTTGGGGGAGACCCTTCATGGTCTTGACGAGTTACACCGAACTGGCTCTATGACTCGGGGAAGTCCATTATTGTTGACCATTTGTCTTAGAGAACATTTCAAATTGTTGGACTCTCCGATTGAGTATTCACCATATACTTTCCATAGGCGGAGACTGTTAGTGAAGGGTCTCAGCATTGAGGAGTGGGCTCATCTTTTTGCTAAAGCGGAGACTAATAATATTGCTTGGTGCCCATCCTTATAGAAGGTGAGAAGGTTTGTAGCTAATACCCTTGGATATGACAGGTCATCCTTCCGAGTTTGAGGGATTCCTCTTTATATTTTGCTCGGAGGGTAATACGACAATTCGGTCAACAGCATGATACTTTCTTATCAGGGGGACGGCCACGAGACATCTCTTTCATGGACTCGAAGTTCTCTACGAACTTGGCTCGCGCTTGGGGGCAAGGAACCACTATGGATCGTTGGACCAATCTTCGTCATGACGGAGGGAGCATCTATTTGTTAGATAAATACTTGAATTGGTTTCTCTCGGAACTCCGTCCTAGTGTCGAGGGTATTGATGAGATCCTCCGCTCTCTATTGGGGGACCAATTCGAGCCAAGCTTGAATTTGAGGAAGAAGGAAGCTAAGGAGGATCCTTCTAATGTCAGAGCAGATGCCATTCAAGACTTTCTGGATAGTGACTTTTACGAGAAGAGAGCAAACGGACTTCCTGGTAAACTCCAAGCTCTGGATAGGCCTCATGTGTTTGCAATACTGACTCCCTCTGTGTTCAGTCGACTTGATGTTACTCCCGGTTTCGAGATACCTTGGTTCATGTTAGAAATTTTCTTATTGCTTTCTTGAAATGCATTCAATTAATAATAAGACAAGATTTTGATTTTATTTATTGAATAGACCGGACCAAAAGGCTGCCTACGTTCTCGTTTTATATCAATTAAATAAGGAGCTCAGGTCATCGTAGTTCTTGTTTAAGAAAGAGAAAAATATGTTTGCTGCTGACATGTCTCGTACGAGACATAGGTGTCTCATACGAGACTGTCCCCTATTATTATTATTTTTATGCACACCCTGATTTTTGCCTAGACCGCCCTTTCAGGTTTTCAATCTAGCGGGCTCCTTTTCTCGTGCTCTCTGCTCTAATTTTTGCCTAGGCCGCCCTTGCGGGTTTTCAACCTAGCGAGCTTTCCTCGTTTCTTTTGAAATAGGGGACAGACTTATGAATAGTATTTCTTCAGCTTGTCCATGTTGATGGGCTTCGGCAGTTGATCTCCATCTAGGTCTGCGAGTTGTACCGCTCCTCCGGAGAATACCTTCTTGACTATGTAGGGGCCTATCCATCTTGGTCCCCACTTTCCCATAGGGTTAAATGGTCTAGGACGATGTTCACGTAGGACAAGGTCTCCTTCTTTGATGTTTCTAGACTTGACTTTCTTATTAAATGCTCGGGCCATTCTCCGTTGATATGCTTGGATATGCTCGGCGGCTCGGAGTCGTCGGTCATCTAACAGGGCTAGTTGTTCATAGCGGCTGTCTAACCATGCGACTTCATTCACTTGGTTTTCTAGGAGAACCCTTAGTGATGGTACTTCTAATTCGATTGGTAGCACTACTTCCATCCCATAGGCTAGGGCGTATAGAGTTTCACCGGTGGCGGTACGGATTGAAGTACGGTGGCCCCAGAGTGCAAAGGGTAGCTTGTCGGGCCAGTCTCTGCCAGTCTTATCCATTTTCTTAATGATGGTCTCAATGGTCTTATTAGCAGCTTCGACTGCTCCATTAGTTTGTGGTCGGTACGGTGATGACTGATGTCTTTCTATTTTGTACTCTGCGAGTAGTTGGTCACATTCTTTCTCAAAGTGCGTGCCGTTGTCAGATATCATCTCATGAGTGTAAGGATCCCGCCCCTGCGTGGAGGATCGCGACGAGTCTTGGGGCGAAAAAGCCGAACACGGTTATCTCACAAAACATAACGGAGTCGCCACTTTTGTTAATTATTTAACCCAACAAAAGAAAATGTTAGAGATTCTATTAGTTTGGAGGTCAGGTTACGCCTTGGGAAGAGTTTCACATCACCCAAGTCGCCTCGGATAAGACCGAGACTCCCTAATGTTAGTTAACGAAAGTGCATGTGTGTTTTCAAAATGGGAGAAACTGACTGTTTTGGCAAACCAGTTAATTATTTAACAGAAAAGGTTTATTTTGCAAACTTTCTGGTCAGAAAAGGAATAAACTGTAAAATGCCCTCCCTGGCCAAAGTAGCCGCACGGATGGGGAGGGCTCTCCAGGGAATTTTTACAGTTTATCAGAAAAACAGTCCAGTTTCAGTCAAAACAGAATATCTTTGCTGAAACTGGACTGGAATGTTGATTTCCAGTTTATGATTAACAACAAAACTTTGAAAATTTCATTCCTATGAAATTTGATCATCAAAGGAACCCCAAAAACAAAGATTTAGGTGTGATAAAAGGCAATCATTTGAGAGATTTATGAAAAGTTGATGAACATGGCATTTAGACCAAAATGACCATTTTGGTGGATAAAGATTGAAACTTTACCACCAAAATGGACTTATTATACAAGATTAAACCCTTAGGGACAAAAATATAACATAAAGATCAAATCTTTATGTCTCATACTTGGTGATTTATGGCTAGATCATGGTTGGGATGATAAAGATTGAAACTTTATCCCCCAATCATGACTCTTATGGCCAAACAACAACAACATCAACATGAACTTTAACAAATCATGATCATCCTAGGTTTTATCCCATAAATCACACACTAGGTGTGAAGGGGACCTTGAATCACCTCAGGATTTGGATCATATACATATATAATCATAATATATATAGCTTGGAAGGCCAAGACTTGTATAATATACATATATATAGTGCTTGAAATGGACAAGACTTTCAATGAAATGCAAAATGCTTGAATGGACAAGGCTTGCAAGAACAATAAGAAATAACACAAGAATGAGCAATAATATGAACAATAATAAAAGAGTTTGAGATGAAGAAGAAGATGGGGAGAAGGAGGCTTCACCTATGATGGTTATGCCTATCTTCCTCTCTTTTCACTCAAATATGTGTATCACTCACTTTCTGCTCTCAAACTGGCAGAGTAATAGCTCTCAAAACGTTTTCTCCCCCCCCCCCTGAAATGATCAGCATGGGGTTCAATTTATAGAGGCTGAGGGTGCCCAACATAGCCGTACGGCTAGGGACCTCATGCGCCCAAACCATCCGTATGACTCAACTTGGCGAGCTTCTGGATTTTTCTAAGTTTAATTCCAGTTCAGTCCTGGAATATCAGATTTATCCTAGTGAGGTCCTGGCCCATTGGTTTATCCCTAAATGGTACCAAGAATTCCTCTAAAGTTGGTCAATTTCAGATTGGGGTACTTACAGAGCCCCAAGGCAACATCGCTTTTGAAGAAAGTGGGGTTGTCGACAAAACAAGCATCCCAATCTGATGGGAGGACGGCATAGCCGATTTGGATGAGAGATTCTAAGGCAACTCAAACCTATAAGCATCCCAATCCGATGGGAGGACGGCATAGCCAATTTGGGTGAGAGATTCTAAGGCTACTCAAACCTATAAGCATCCCAATCCGATGGGAGGACGGCATAGCCGATTTGGGTGAGAGATTCTAAGGCTACTCAAACCTATAAGCATCCCAATCCGATGGGAGGACGGCTTGGCCAATTTGTTCTATGGCTGGACCTAGAGGTATAGGATTCCTGCGTATCCCTATTCGAGGGAATCAAGCCTAACGTAGTTCGGGTGAGAGATTTTAAGGCTACTCAAACCTATGGGCCTTAGGTGGATATTCATTCATCTCTTCCTAAACAGGCATGGCTCAAAGGCCGGACTTGGTCAACTTGGTTCTATTCGGAGAGGGTTGACTAAGGGGGTTGGCATGGCTCAGAGCTCAAATAATGGGCATGGCTCAGAGGCTAGATTCGATCGACTTGGCTCTATCGGAGAGGGTCGACTCAAGGAATAGGCATGGCTCAGAGGCTCAAATAATGGGTATAGCTCAGAGGCTAGACTCGGTCGACTTGGCTCTATCAAGAGAGGGTTGACTCGAGGATAACTGGTCTTACATCCGACTAAGGACCGCCGGGACAAATTGATAGGTTTTCTCTAACCTGGCCACTCTCGGGGACAAAGGTTTTCTTAACCTAATCATGACTATACTAGTCTTACACCCTACCAAGGGCTGCCGAGGCGATAACTGTTGGTGTTGGTGCCCTAGGCACGTTTGTTAAACGTTGTATAAGTTATCATTTTATTCATATAATAAAGAGATAATAAAATTATTATGGCTCGTGTTTTCTTATAATAATCTCCATCCCTAGAGCTTGTTAAGCACTAGTATAAAGGCTAAATGATCATGGGATGATCATGTTAGATTTATGGGTACTTGTTTGGAACAAGGTACTGGACATGACCCGTGCTATGAGATTTATGTCATGGTCGATGTCATATATAAATCTCATATTAGTTATGTCATTTGAATCCTTAGACATGAAGTTATTATAGTCTTCCACTTGATGAACATTATGTTTGACATATTCAAACGCTGCCTTAACACGGTAGTTATAAAAGGGTATGATTGGCATGATTGGATTCACGTAGGGAAGAATAATAAGCCAATGGATTTGTCCCTCTTCGGAGAGATGTCAAGCTTGGGCCCCTCGAAGGAATGATGTTGGCGAAATGTTGGCCAAACTCAATGGATTGATTGGATCAATGTCATTTGGATTATCAACATATTCGGGATCGAGAAAAGTATTGAACAATAAAAGTTGACTTGTTGACCATGACTTGTGTTCAATGACATCGTGGACAAAGGGATTATGACATGTTCTAAAAGGAATGCGAACTGTATCTAGTTACACTATTTGGGTAGGTATGACGGTTTGCTAGAACCTAATCATATCTTATGGGTTCATGTTTGGGCTCATTGCCAACTTAGTGTAATCCTAGAGGGTCACACACAAATAGAACGAATCGTAAAGGACTAAATGGGAATTATGGAAAAATATCAGTGTTTGGCTCTGGCACGGTCGTGCGCCTTAAAATGGCACGGTCGTGCCATAAATCCAAACCAAGGCAAACCTGTCGACATGATTGGCACGACCGTGCCAAATTATCAAGCACGACCGTGCCGAAAATGGGCGGCTGGGGAATTCGCGAGGATTAGATGGCACGACCGTGCCAGATTGTAGGGCACGGCCGTGCCAGTCAAGTCGGCCAGAATTCTTTGTTGCCTAATTTGGTGACGGGATTTAGGTTTCCTATGTCCTTAAGGGTTAAGGATTAGGACCTATTTAAGGATCCTTTTTACAGCCATTAGATATGTTGTTGTGAGTGCCTCCATAAGGTTTTGAGAGGTTATTTTTCTTGTTCTAAGATCCAAAAAGTGAAGAACAAGAATATTCATAATTCCATATAGTTCTTACAATTGTGAAAGCGTGTTTCATAATTTGGTCTAGCAACCAAGATCAAGTGTTCTTGATATTCGTTCGTGGTGTGGATACCGCTAGAGGGTGAAACTTATCATCTTCATAAGTTCGTGATTCTTGCTTTGTTCGTGATCAAGATTTCAAGCCCCCATCGAATTCAAGGTTGCAAAATCAAAGGCATCAAGGGTTAGTATTCTAGTATTCATTATGTTGTATTTGACTTAATCATATGAATGGATCTATGGGCTTTGGGTTTCATAAATTTTAAATGCTTAATTCCGCTGCGCATGTTACTACGAAACCCAACAATAACATCTTAACTTTCATCCTGGACTTAGAGGTACGGCCGGGACTTTCACGATTTCACTTTCTACCCTGGACATACGAAGTACGACCAGGTCAACAAAATCCAATGGTCTTACGTCACGCCGGATGGCCAAGGACGAATCTCACAGAGCCTAATGGACTTATGTCATTCCGGACTGCCAAAGGACGAATCTCGCAGAACCTAATGGTCTTACGTCACGCTGGACGGCCAAAGGACATTCTCACAAAACCTAATGGCCTTACGTCACACTGGACTGCCAAAGGACATTCTCACAAAACCTAATGGCCTTACGTCACACCGTACTGCCAAAGGACGCAATCTCACAAAACCTAATAGTCTTACGTCGCGCCGGATGGCCAAAGGACAATTTTTCATATTTTTAACTGGACTTACGAAGAACGGCCACGTTAACTTTCCGCGGCCGGAAATTTTAAAACCTGGACTTACGAAGCGGCCGGGTTAAATTTCACAACTCTTAACCTGGACTTACGAAGCGCGGCCGGGTTAAATTTCACAATCTTAACCTGGGCTTACGAAGTACGGCCGGGTTAAATCACATTCTTAACCTGGGCTTACGAAGTACGGCCGGGTTAAATTTCACATCAACCTGGGCTTACGAAGTACGGCCGGGTCAAATTACATTCTTAACCTGGGCTTACGAAGTACGGCCGGGCTAAATCACATTTTCAACCTGGGCTTACGAAGTACGGCCGGGCTAAATTACATTTTCAACCTGGGCTTACGAAGTACGGCTGGGCTAAATCACATTTTCAACCTGGGCTTACGAAGTACGGCCGGGCTAAATCACATTTTCAACCTGGGCTTACGAAGTACGGCCGGGTCAAATCACATTCTTAACCTGGGCTTACGAAGTACGGCCGGGTCAAATCACATTCTTAACCTGGGCTTACGAAGTACGGCCGGGTCAAATCACATTCTTAACCTGGGCTTACGAAGTACGGCGGGTCAAATCACATTCTTAACCTGGGCTTACGAAGTACGGCGGGTCAAATCACATTCTTAACCTGGGCTTACGAAGTACGGCCGGGTCAAATCACATTCTTAACCTGGGCTTACGAAGTACGGCCGGGCTAAATCACATTTTAACCTGGGCTTACAAAGTACGGCCGGGCTAAATCACATTTCAACCTGGGCTTACAAAGTACGGCCGGGTCAAATCACATTCTCAACCTGGGCTTACGAAGTACGGCCGGGCTAAATCACATTCTTCAACCTGGGCTTACGAAGTACGGCCGGGTCAAATCACATTCTTAACCTGGGCTTACGAAGTACGGCCGGGTCAAATTACATTCTTAACCTGGGCTTACGAAGTACGGCCGGGCTAAATCACATTTTCAACCTGGGCTTACGAAGTACGGCTGGGTCAAATTACATTTTCAACCTGGGCTTACGAAGTACGACCGGGTCAAATTAAATTCTTAACCTGGGCTTACGAAGTACGGCCGGGTCAAATCACATTCTTAACCTGGGCTTACGAAGTACGGCAGGGTCAAATTACATTCTTAACATTGGCTTACGAAGTACGGCCGGGTCAAATCACATTCTTAACCTGGGCTTACGAAGTATGGCCGGTCAAATTACATTCTTAACCTGGGCTTACGAAGTACGGCTGGGTTAAATCACATTCTTAACCTGGGCTTACGAAGTACGGCGGGCTAAATCACATTTTCAACTTGGGCTTACGAAGTACGGCCGGGTCAAATTACATTTTCAACCTGGGCTTACGAAGTACGGCCGGGTCAAATCACATTCTTAACCTGGGCTTACGAAGTACGGCCGGGCTAAATCACATTTTCAACCTGGGCTTACGAAGTACGGCCGGGTCAAATTACATTTTCTACCTGGGTTTACGAAGTACGGCTGGGTCAAATTACATTCTTAACCTGGGCTTACGAAGTACGGTCGGGCTAAATCACATTTTCAACCTGGGCTTACGAAGTACGGCCGGGTCAAATTACATTCTTAACATGGGCTTACGAAGTACGGCCGGGTCAAATCACATTCTCAACCTGGGCTTACGAAGTACGGCCGGGCCAAATCACATTTTCAACATGGGCTTACGAAGTACGGCCGGGCTAAATCACATTTTCAACCTGGGCTTACGAAGTACGGCCGGGTCAGATCAAAGAGCTTGTCTCATGTCCATCTAGGGACTGCCCGATTTCATTTTCTTTGGGAACCTAATTTTTCTAGGTTCAATTCAAGCTGTAAAGGCATTTTAGACGTTTTCCAAAGGGAGGGGCCTAAGTTCTATTTCAAAAACCTGGGGGAACCAATGTTCAAGGCGCCAGGGGCCAAAGTGTAAATTGTGGCTAAGATTTCCTCTCGCCCAAACCAGTCGTACGGCTTAAGGAGGCGTCTCCTTCTTTTTCAAAAAAGCAGCCATACGGATGTTGCTGCACATTTCAAAACTCAGGCCGAAAATCAGAGAAGGAGAGGCAATTTTCGAGAGCATAACTTCACTCTTTTCCCGAAATTTCTACCTAATTCGTTCTAGGTTTGCTCATGGATGCTCGGGCAAGAAGAGGTTACCCAAGGGGAGCGGATAGAAGGCTTGACATGGTCCGGAATTTCCGGGCTACCATATTGCCTTAAATGATGTGGGAGCGGGTTTCTACAAGTCTCCCGACGTCCATCTATGTCACGAACGAGCGGTAATCATCCTTTACTACTCGATTCATGTCCAATTTGAGCATTTTGTGCATTCCCTAGTCTTAGGGCCTACGTTCATGCTATTTGAGATCTTTGCATTTCTTGACACAATTTCATGAAATTATCCTCATTTTTGTGTCGTTGGGATCACTAGGGACGTGAGCACGTGCCCATTGCGTCATTTGGACATGCCTATCTATATTTCCCAAAATCAAAGTGCGTTGTCTATAAACTACTTGTACCTAAGGCTCGACTAGTCATTTTGACACATTCAAGTGCGTGCTAGTATTTCCTGGACAAGTTGTCGCATTTTAATGAAGGTTCGGGACACTAAGTCTTGGAATGGGGACGGGTTTTTTTTTTTTTTTTGGGATAGGATAACACCTTTCTAAACAGAACTTTGCACATTCCCTATATAAACACACCCCCAAACGCTTATCGCAATTTGAAAAGGGAGAAAAAAAATATACACACCCTCAAATGCTTATCGCAATTTGAAAAGGGAGAAAACACATTTTTCAAACACACCCCCAAACGGTTATCGCAATTTGAAAAGGGGAGAAAACATTTTATACACACGCCCTCAAACGCTTATCGCAATTTGAAAGGGAGAAAAAATTTATACACACATCCTCGAACGCTTATCACAATTTGAAAAGGGAGAAAACATTTTATACACATGATTTACTCATCACATTCATTTATCAGATGCATTGGTATTTTAAATCTGTGTTATTCATACCTTTGCTGTGTTTACCTGCAGGGCGGTGATCCCAAATCTCGGGGATCTCCCGACATGTGTTGTTCCCTATGGGAGGCTATGCCCATGGCTGTCGGTGACGAGCCTGGTCCGAGAGATTGGGTAGAGGGCACCGGCCTGGTGCCGTTCATTCATGCTGTGGGCCAGCTGGCGAGCACTAACAGGAGTCTTGGGCTCATTACTGCCTTGGGCGAGCATTGGTGGGATACCACCCACACTTTCCATTTAAGCTGGGGGGAGGTGACCGTGACCCCTGCCGATTTTTCTGCCATCACCGGGCTTTCCTTTAGTGGCGGGCATGTTATCTGGACCGATCGACTCTCGTCCCCGGACATCCAGGCACTTATTGGCTTCTCAGGCCCTACCAAGGGCTTGGGGATCACGGTGCAGGCTGTTGAGCGGGTCATTCGGGATAGGATCCCAGAATATTTGGCGGGCTTGGTGATCACGGAGCAGCTCGGACGAGCTTATGTGTGGCTCCTTCTCAGCAACACCCTCTTCGTCAATGCCAACATTACCTGCATGTTCCCTCTCCTAGGGTCATTGACTACTCCTGAGACCGTCTGGAGTATTGCTTGGGGAGAGGCTGGGTTGGCCGAGCTGTATATGGAGCTTGACAAGTTTAGCCGGAAAGCAAGCAAGTCCTTGGCTTGCTTCCAGTTTTCCCTAGAGGTAGATTCTTTCTTTTCCCTCATTCTGTTTTCTCCTTCTCATTCTCTTTTTCCAGTTTTCGGCATCTTAACGTTTCCCTTGCCATTTTCCTTTCAGGCTTGGTACTACAAGATCTTTGGTGGCTATCCGTGGGAGCTGACCGTTGACCCCACCATTACATTCCCGGTCATGGTCTGTTGGGCTCGAGAGGCCCAAAAGAAGAGGGGTCCAAGGGGCGTGTCTCCGTTCGCCATGCCGACGTTCGGGCAGTGCTGAGGGGCGCCATGCCGGGCGAACTCAACCTCTTTCCTTGGTCGAGGTATGAGGGGAAAGGGCTAGGCGTTGACCTATCTGAGGCCATGCGGGTCACACGGGAGAGGAGGCTCCTGGTGGGGTTCCGAGGAGAGGCCTTCTATTTAGGGGAGAGAGTGCTCTGGCAGCACGGGCTCGAGCTTATGCAGAGGGCTCCCGTTGATCCTCTTGACTCCATGTTTATGATTGACCGAAGGGATGACCCCTATCTTATAGGAGCGAGCACCACTGATTTCATTACCGACGAGCCGTATGGGCGCTTCGTGGCAAGCTGAGGTTGCCGCAGGTGGATGTGGATGCTCCATGAGGACGGTGGCATGTTTTCATTCCTTTCTCTCACACTCACTCATCCCATATCCCTATCTCTTCCACTGAACCGTTTAATTTCCCTGTGCAGGTTGCGGTGCGGGCTTTATTGGAGGTGGCTGAAGAGGTTTGTTGGGCGCTCCTCTAAGGGGCCTCGGACTGAATCACGATTCACGCTGGGCAGAAATTCGGTGAGTGGTGGGGAGAGGTCTTTCCGACGGGCCTCGAGCGTAAAGCTTCCCCCATCCTTTGTCCGTCTCCATACCTTAGGTGGAGCTGATTTGGAGGCCTTTCGGGATTCGCTCCGTGACCCCAGATTTCACGAGCTTGCCCCGGATCCTTTTGCTCATTTGGCCTTGGAGCGTGTAGATCCCCAGCTGATCAGACACCCAGGTTCCTCCTTCCTTCTTTCCGAGCCAATCCTCTTCGGGTGAAGGCTCGATCTTGGCGGAGTCCATCTTCTTCTTCAACCCCAACATGTACCCATCTCGCCCCTTGGAGAGGGTTCACTCGCCTCTGGAGGATCCTTACCCAGATTCTGATTAGGATATACCTATGTGAACAATTTTTCTTTCGGTTTGTTTTATTCGAAACCATGTATGAAAATTTGTTATCTTTGGTTGTTTAAAACATTGTCCTTTTATTTGTAAATTACCATTTATGCATAGCTTGGGCCTCGAGAGGGCTTCGTGGTCATTTCTGGACCGTCGGGGATTCCTGAGATGTATTTGGACTCAATCATGCGAATTTCGGACAAGTGAAATGAATTTCACTCGTGGGAAGTCAGCTGATACAGGCTGTTGATATGATTTTTTTTTTTTACAGGGAAAAACCAGCCGTACGGATCATACAAGCATGGTTGACTTTTTGACCAAGGTTTCTAAGGACTTTTAGGGAATTTTGACAGACGGGAGACCTTATTTGACTCGAACCGTTTTACCCAAAGCATGACTCTTTGTTGGCCCTTCCATCGCACGATTATGGCTTGCCATCCCCAGTGCTTTAACTTTGCCGGGAACTACTCCTTGGGTTTCGCAGTCATGGCTTGCCAGCCCCAGTGTTTTGCCTTTTCCCGGAAACTACTCCTTGGGTTTCGCAGTCATGGCTTGCCAGCCCCAGTGTTTTCCTTTGCCCGGAACTACTCCTTGGGTTTTGCAGTCATGGCTTGCCAGCCCCAGTGTTTTGTCTTTGCTCGGAAACTACTCCTTGGGTTTCGCAGTCATGGCTTGCCAGCCCCAGTGTTTTGCCTTTGCCCGGAAACTACTCCTTGGGTTTTGCCCTTTCCTTTTGGGTGCGCATCTTCCCCTGTTCGGAACGCGGTTCGCTCTTCTCACGGGTTTCTTCTCCCCAAGCATCCAACCATATTACTTTTCCCTTTCTCACATTTCCCACCCTCTTCTCCTTATAGGAGTGGCCTAGCCGACTTCTGACACGGACAGGAGCAATAGTTGACTCTGACACGGACAAGAGCAAATCCCGCTTGCTCACACGAATAGACACACATAGGCATTTACGGGAGTGAGTCCCTTTTCTAAGGAAGGAGCCTATGGACAGAAATTCAAGTGTTTGGCTCTTTCCTAAGATGTGGAAAGAAGACTTGTCGAGGCATTCGAAGTCGGCCTTAGTAAACGTCATCAAAATGATTGCTCGAATGAACTGTGTCCAGCATTAGGTCAAAATTCAAGCAATTAGTCTTAACATGCACAAATGTTGTGATCACTTGAGATTCAGATTCGATCAATGGCAAGATCGAGGTGTGTTTAGGAGAGGTTGGTCATTATCTGGGAAATTGGTCATTGAAGGGACCAAGGGAAGAGAACCGGGTCATTTTAGGAGGACCGAGGTTTGATGGATTCATTTCATGCTATGACCGGACCCGAAGGTTGCCTACGTTCCCCTCAATGTGAGGAGCTCAGGTCGCCGTAGTTCGGCTTTGAGGCCGTCTTTTGCTGAAGTTGGCTTTCTTTTGATGTCGTCTCGGGGGACATTGTTGCTCGCTTTCGCTTTGCGGTGATCTCTTTGAGATGGGCCTCTTGGGATGAACCCTCTTTGGTGTGAATGGGTCTCTTAAGGCAAGCACTTCCTCTTGTCATTTCCTTTCCTCTTTTTTTTTTTTTTTGAAAGGGGAGGAGGTAATTATCGGCCCTAGCTTGCTTTCTTGGGCATTGGCTCCTTTGTATCTTTGATTTCGAAGATCTGGGAAGCCCTTTGCTTGGTTGCACACGTTCAATCACAGTTGCATCTTGGTGGTTGAGCAACAACGTCCTCACCTCTTCGCTGTCTCAGGATACCTTCGATGTGCATCAGGAGTTTGTTTCAGAAAGGTGTATTGGGTTGTGTATCGGGGAAGTGTATGAGGGAAGACTTGCCATTAATGGTTTTCTTCATGACAATTGATCACAACATTCATTCATATCAAGATTAATTGTTTGTATTTTGTACTCTTTTGTGTTTGGGTCCATTCATCCTTGAATGAGTCGTTGTTGACTATTACGTTTGGGAGTCAACTCATCATTTTGGGGATATATCAATCATTTGACAACATTAATCAAAGCGGTTCCGAGAGTTAATGCGTTTTTCAAGATAATGCCTCAGGTCTAGAGAGAATAGAAGTAAAAGTGATTCATATCATTCATAAGACTCGATATTTACAATCATAGACTCGACATGTTGGTTACATTGACTTGACCTTTGCCAATTCCGTGGCCTTTTACAGACTCCCGCCTCGTAGGGTGTTTTGGAAAAGAAAAAATACAAGGGATCCTATACATTACAGACTTTTGAAGACTCTCTAGAACCTATTGACATTAGGCCACTCCTAGGATTCTTTTCTTCTTCTTCCTTTTCTTCACCTCACACTCATTCATCGCCTTACTTGGTGATAACCTCCTTGTCGATGAGCGATTGGATATGATTTATCAAGGTGAGATAGGTGTTCGTAGAGTGACCCGAGGCCTGGTGGTACTTGCAGTGTTGCTTAGGATCATGGTGCGCCCTGAGCGGTTCGGTCCATATCACGTGGCGACCCAGCGGTTCCATCTTTCCTATCAGGAGAAAGTGTTCCAACATTTGTTCCCTCGGCATTCCTAACTCATGGAACCAATGATAATGGGCTCCTTTCTCTTGGGGGTGAAATCCTCCCACAACCGCCGCGGGCTTCCCATGGGATACTGTAACGGGCTGAAGCTGATCTCGAGGCTCTTGCCCATCTTGGACTGAGCAACCGGGGGTGGTCTCTGGTGAGGGAGACAGCTTCTTCGAGGACCTTTTAATCTCCTCGATAGATTTTATAATCTCATGCAGGCATTCTCGGGTGTTCCTCGAGTTGTGCCTTTCCAGTTTATCTGACAACTCTGCTCGGCTATGTAGAAGTTCGCACCGGCCATCGTATTTTTCCTCAAGGTCCTTCCTGAGATTTGTGCCATTCTTCTCCCACAACTCTTCGACCCTCTTGTGGAAGAGCTCCTTAATTTCCTCACGGAGCTGTTGGACCACTTTGATCGCCTCATTACGATCAACCTCGGCCCTCCGCACTTGCTCTCTCATTGTGCTGACTGTCCTTTCTAAGAGCTTTACTCTGCCCTCCAATCGGGCCTGTGCGTCCAATCTGATGTCTATCTCATTTGCTTGAGCTTTGCTTGCCATTGTTTTAAATAACACGAAAGACGGGCGAGCCGTAAGAGCACCGTGGAAGGGTTTTCGAAAAGCCATGCTTTGAGTAAAACAGAGACTCGATACAAACGAGATTTTTACTCTTTGAGAGAAATGAGTTTGACTCCTTTTGGGGGGAGCCCAAGCCATGCATTTTGGATGAATTCAACAATTTTCACCTTTTAGAAAAGGAATTTGTTTATTCTTTCGATTGTTATTAGGTAATCTTGCCACACGAACAAACGTTAGTGAATAGTTCAAAAGCTTAGCATTTGTTGTTCATGTTTACTTAAAACACATTTATTCCTAACTGGTTGGAAAAGATCTCTCTTCTTTTTCGCAACTATTCTACATCCTGGATCAGTGGAGGCCATCACTACGCCTATAGACCCCTCGTTTTTCACCTGCCTTGCACACTCCCAAGGATGTACTGTCCTGGGCGAGGGTCCTATAGGGAAAGCGACTTCCACCGACCGAAATTAACGAATCTAGAGTCTAGTGTGTCGCAGGATTCCCAATGTGTGAGCCATTCCAATCATGATTAAGCCCCGGTTAAGATCGAGATTCGTCTTAGGGACTTAAGGGACTTCCGTCATAACCTCATCTTTGGTGAGGGCTCTCGAACCTTATCCTTGGGCTTAAGGATGATTAGTATGGACCATTCATTAGGGCTTGACAACATGGTGTCACCCTATCCTTAATACATGACTTAGGTTAATTATGGTCAACATTAACGCGTAAGTCAAGGACCGGGTCAAAGTTGACCATGGTCACACTTGCTTTCACAAAGAGTCATGACTCAGGCATTAACTTGGCCACAATTAATCTCAGACACGTATTAGGGACGTGGTAACGTGAGCTAGACCAAAAACCAACCAAGGTCTCGGTATTTGTGTGTCACGAACGAGTGTGGTTGACTCGGCTCGGAAGGGGAGGTGGACTGGACCCGTGCGCGCTAGAAGGGCACAAGAGCACCAATCAAGCTGCATCGTGGCATCCATCCCGGGTTTAAAGGGTATTTGGAATGTGCAAGGTCAAGTGCGCGTAGTGTGAAGCCATTCTATGTTCCTTTTTGAGTTAAAATAGAAATTTTCAATTCGTTTTAACATCATGAGCAATGTATAATCAACAAAAATGAGCAAGCATGAATGGCTATTTACACAAGCAATCAAGCAAGAATCATATGAACAAACATAGCCAAAACTTGTATGTACAACAAATTGTGCACAACCAAAGAATCCTTTGAAATCAACATTTTTCAAGAACAATTCTTTTGAAAATCATTTGCAAAACAAGTTATGTACAACAAAGAATTCAAAAATCTTTTACAAAATGGGTCATGCACAAGGAGGTTTTGAAAACCCAAATTTATGTCCAAAAGTTTGTGCATGACCAAGCTTCAAAAACCAAGTTTTGGCTAGAAAAAAAGAAGGTAATGTGCTCAAACAAAACTGTAAATTTGGAACCTGTACAAGCAGAAGCCAAAGGGACACAGAATGTTCCTGCCCTGCACAAAATTGTTAAATTTTGGAACATTCTGTTCCCTGTCCAACATAGCCGTACGGCTATATCATGCTGGCAATTATTTTTTTTGCTGTTTTTCAACTTCTGATCATCAAGCCCTAGTTTATTGCATCTCCAGAACAGTTTCATCTCCAGAAAGTTCAAACAGAAACACAGCACACTCAAAACAAACACAAAAGTTAACGGAAATGGGAAACGGGAGTTTGACCCACACAAAAGCACCCCCAAAATTTCTAAAATTAAGTTTGTGGACACTTTATTCCCAGCAGCGGTCGCCACTGTAAGGATCCCGCCAAAGTAGCCGTACGGATGGGGAGGGAGTCTCCCAAATGGGAGAAACTGACTTTTTACAGTTAATATCAGAAAAACAGTCCAATGCCAAAGTAGCCGTAAAAGGGCAGTTTATCAGAAAACAGTCCAATTTCACTCAAAACAGAATATCTTTGCTGAAACTGGACTGGAATGTTGATTTCCAGTTTATGATTAACAACAAAACTTTGAAAAGTTCATTCCTATGCACTTTGATCATCAAAGGAACCCCAAAAACAAAGATTTAGGTGTGATCAAAGGTAATCATTGGAGAGATTTATGAAAAGTTGATGAACATGGCATTTAGACCAAAATGACCATTTTGGTGGATAAAGATTGAAACTTTACCACCAAAATGGACTTATTATACAACATTAAACCCTTAGGGACAAAAATATAACATAAAGATCAAATCTTTATGTCTCATACTTGGTGATTTATGGCTAGATCATGGTTGGGATGATAAAGATTGAAACTTTATCCCACAATCATGACTCTTATGGCCAAACAAGAACAACATCAACATGAAATTTAACAAATCATGATCATCCTAGGTTTTATCCCATAAATCACACACTAGGTGTGAAGGGGACCTTGAATCACCTCATGATTTAGATCATATACATATATAATCATAATATATATAGCTTGGAAGGCCAAGACTTGTATAATATACATATATATAGTGCTTGAAATGGACAAGACTTTCAATAAAATGCAAAATGCTTGAATGGACAAGGCTTGCAAGAACAATAAGAAATAACACAAGAATGAGCAATAATATGAACAATAATAAAAGAGTTTGAGATGAAGAAGAATATGGGGAGAAGGAGGCTTCATCTATGATGGTTATGCCTATCTTCCTCTCTTTTCACTCAAATATGTGTATCACTCACTTTCTGCTCTCAAACTGGCAGAGTAACAGCTCTCAAAACGTTTTCTCATCCCCCTGAAATGATCAACATGGGGTTCAATTTATAGAGGCTGAGGGTGCCCAACATAGCCGTACGGCTAGGGACCTCATGCGCCCAAACCATCTGTACGACTCGACTTAGCGAGCTTCTGGATTTTTCTAAGTTTAATTCCAGTTCAGTCATGAAATATCAGGTTTATCCTAGTGAGGTCCTGGCCCATTGGTTTATCCCTAAATGGTACCAAGAATTCCTCTAAAGTTGGTCAATTTCAGATTGGGGTACTTACAATGAGGTACCCCATATCGGCATATGATGTTAGTCTTAATGAACTCAGTCACCTTTCTGGCATTCAAGACTTTGTAGGATTGAGCCTCGATCCATTTAGTGAAGTAATCAACGGCGACTAATACGAATAAGTGCCCGTTATGACCTGTCGGTGAGACTTTGCCAATGACGTCTATTCCCCATGTGGAAAATGGCCAAGGGGATGTCATGCGGTATAACACGGACGGTGGTGCGTGTTGTAAGTTGGCATGTATCTGGCACTTGTGGCATTTCTTAACCATGTTGGTGCAGTCGGCTTCCATTGTAGCCCATTAGTACCCTAGTCGGATGATTTTCTTTGCTAGAATATTGCCATTCATGTGGGTTCCATAGACTCCTTGATGGACTTGGTCCATGATTTCTATGGCTTCATGCTCATCGACACAGGGTAGACACTGCTCGTGGTGTTTCTTGTAGAGGCGATCACCTATGATAACGAATTGAGCGGCAAACCGTTTGAGGGCTATCTTCGCTTTAGGTGATGCGTCTGATGGGAATGTTCCGTCTAGGAGGAAACGCCATACATAATAATACCAAGGTTTATTGTCTAAGGCATTCATGGAAATGACATCACACGGCTCTTTGCTGTCATGCAGGTCTATCATTGAGTAATAAGCAGGAGTCGCTCGCCTTGTGACTTTGAAGGTCTTGACCTCAGTCCATTCAGGAATTTCAACAAGTGATGCTAGCATGGCTAGCGAGTCTGCTAAGCGGTTCTTATCTCTGGAGAGATAGTAGAAAGTGACCTCTCTGAACTGTTTGACCAAGTCTTGGAGATGGTCGTTATATTTCTGGAGTGTGAGATCTTGTACCTTCCACTTCTTGAGTGACTGATAGATTATAAGTTGTGAATCTCCGTACACCTCTAGTTCGGTCACATTTCTTTCTAAGGCCGCTTCAAGTCCCGCTATGCAAGCTTCGTATTCGGCAATGTTGTTAGTGGCCTCAAAGTCAAGGTGGATTGCGAGCGGAGTGTAGAAATCTGAGGGATCTACTAGTAACATGCCAATGTCATACCCTCTTTTATTGGCTGCGCCATCGAAAAATAATTGCCACTTATTTTCTGCTATTGCCATGATATCCTCATCAGGGAATCACGGGCCATCCCCCTTCGCTTCATCGCATGGAAATTCGGCTAAATGATCCACGAAGACTCTTCCTCTCATGGATTTCTATGTGATGTAAGTGATATCGTACCCCGCGAGCATGAAGTACCACTTGGCTATCCTAGAGGAGACGTGCGATTTTTCAAAGATGTATTTCATCGGGTCCATTCGGGCAATAAGTTGTACAGGGAACACTTCCATGTATGACTTTAGTCTCTCAGCTACCCATACCAATACAGCTCACGACTTTTCTAATGCAGAGTAATTCAATTCAGCCCCTTGGAAGCGATGGCTGACAAAGTACACGGTGTTCTCTTTCTTTGAATCGGGTTGCTCTTGTGCTAGCATAGCCCCTAATGCAGTGTCATTGACTGTGAGGTACAAGGTCAGCGGTTTCCCTTTATACGGTGGAAGCAACACTGGCGGATTCACTAAGTATTCCTTGACCTTTTCAAAGGCTTCTTGGCACTCTTCGGTCCATTCTAGGGATGCATTCTTCTTGAGGAGTTTGAAGATGGGTCCGCACATCATCGTGAGTTGATTAATGAAACGACTAATGTACTGAAGACGACCATAAATCCCTTGACTTCTCTTTGCATCTTAGGTGGAGGCATGTCAATGATGGCTTTGATCTTAGCGGGATCTGCTTCTATACCACGCTCAGTGACCATGTATCTAAGGACCTTTCCTTTTACTACCCCAAACATGCACTTGGCCGGATTAAGTCTCATTTTGTAGTGTCTCAACCTTTCAAAGAACTTTCTAAGGTCGACAAAGTGTTGTCCATCGGAGCCTTTGGAGTATATGATCATATCATCAACGTACACCTCCATTTCTTTATTTATCATGTCATGGAACAATGCAGTTACAGCTTTCTGATAAGTGGCTCCGGCATTTTTGAGTCCGAAAGGCATAACTGTATAACAGAACGTCCCCCAAGGTGTGGTGAACGCTATTTTGTGTTGGTCCTCCTCGGCCATGATGATGTGATTGTAACCGGCGAATCCGTCTACGAATGAACGGACTTCGTATTTCGTGGTATTGTCGACGAGCATGTCTATATTGGGAAGAGGAAAATCATATTTCGGAGATGCTCTGTTGAGATCACTGAAATCAACACAGACTCAGACTTTTACATTTGCCTTGGAAACTGGCACAGTATTAGCCAACCAGGTTGGATACTCTATCACTTTGATGAACCCAATACTCAGGAGTTTCTCTATCTCTTGTTTGACTTGTACTATCCATTCTGGCTTAATTCTGTGGAGTTTCTGCTTGACTGGCCTTGAATCAGGAAGCAGTGGTATCATGTGCTCAACAATCGAATTGGCTAGCCCCGGCATATCTTTGTAGGACCAAGCGAACACATCTACGAATTCTCGTAGAAGCGCTATGAGGGCTTGTCGGTCTTCCCCCTTGAAGAAACTGCCAATCTTGGTCTCTTTCGGATCATCGTCCGTCCCCAGATTAACTGTCTGCATTTCTTCGGCGTCAATAGGACCATTTCCACCACGAAGACCTACTTGCTTATTAATTTCTTTTAAGATTTGTTCATTTTCTTGATCTATCTCGTCATATGACTCATTATTATCTAATTCGTTAGTTAATTCATCATTTAGGACGCTAGCAATCCCAGGATACTCAGAAAGATCTATTTTTTCATTAAGAAAGTAGGGGAATACACGTTCCGCGATGGCATCCAAGTCCTCTTGGGTGACCTCATCGGTAGCGGTATCTGACTCTATGGTAAGAGTTACAAATTTTCTTTCTCTATGGGGATGGGGAGTACATCCTAATTCTTTGGTCAGGAAGTCTTCACTTGCTATGGGTCCCCCAGTTGTATACCAATTCTGGATAGGCTCGTCACTCTTCTTGATGAGCTCGGTGTAGTCTTGGTTCGGAGCGTCCCCCTTGTCTATTGCATTGATCTAAGTGTCCTCTAGCTTGCAAAGGTTGAGAAATTGGCGCAGTAGGTCTTCTCCCAACACAAAGTCCCACTCACTGAATGCCTCGGCCTTGGTACCCCCTAATTCTCGACGTAGCCACGAGAACTGCATCGGTTCTGTTTCAAGCGAGTATGGATCACAGTCACTGAAGATTTCAAATTTGGCGCTTCCCTCTACGGTCGATCCATGGTTCAGGGAACATGAAGTATGGCAAGTTTTCTCCCTCGCGTACAAAGTACCCGTTTAGAGTCTTTCGATAGGGTGGTGTTAGTGGTACAATGTACGAAGTCCAATCCCTTTCTTCTTTAGGGATGCCTTTTAATGGTGACACATACCCTAGACCATATTCTGGGGGGTATAGAATGACAGGTGGTGGTTCTTTTATCCCTTGTAGATACTTGCCAAGTCCAAGACCGGGGAAGTACCCTTCCTTTAGCATCATGTTAAGTACTGGACGCGTTCCGAAGAATGGAATCGCCTTAGAATAGTCATTCTCATTGTGCACCTCTACCATCTCTACACTACTTTCTTTTTGGATTTCGAATCCGTTGAAGAGGTGGTCGGCTGCCTTATGTTGAATCTCTAGGATTGGACTAGCAGTGACTAGTTCTCCGAGTACGGTGACTATCGTGTCATTGTGCTTAAATTTGACACATTGATGGAGAGTTGATGGTACCCCTCCCGTTTGATGTAGCCATGGGCGTCCTAGGAGGAGGTTGAAAGAAGAGGGGATGTCAATGACTTGGAATTCCGCCTTTGTAGTTATTTCTCCTACTATGACTGTTAGGGTGACTGCCCTTATAGGTGAGCGTGCAGTGCAGTCAAATCCTCGTACAGTAAGAGTTGACAGTTTTAGCTCTCTTGAGGTAAGGCCAAGCGTTACCATGACTTTCTTTGGTAGGAAATTTATGGCGGACCCATTGTCTACTAGGATTCTGAGGATTCGATGCCCATTGACCCTCGCGGTTATGTAGAGAGCTTCGGTGTGCCCTCCACCATATTGTGGTAAATCTAAGTCGGTAAATGTGATCACATTGCCAAATTGTATTTGGCCTACCATTTGCTTTAGCTCTTCGGGAGTTATATCTTTGGGCACTTCGACTTGGGCTAATGCTTTTGAGATCATCATTCGATGTTTATAAGATGCGCCTAAGAGATCCCATATGGAAATGTTGGCTTGAGTTTTCTTTAATTGTTTAAGAAGTAGATCATCAATCTCAACGGGCTCGGGCTCTTTTGAAGATAATGGCTCTTCTACTCTTGGATCTTTGTTGATTATGACTCGACCGGAGCGGGTGAGTAGATTAACATCTTCATTTTCTTTATTATTCTTTCTATCTAGTACTTGATCCCAAGACAACATGTAACAGAAAGAAATTTCATTATCAAACTTGGGAGTGCTCTCACCCACATTCGGGACTAGGCGAGTAGTCTCCCCTTTCTCACTAGCTATTTCTATTACATTGATCCCTCCTCCCGTATTTGGGAAAGGGTTTGTAGCTACATAAATAGCCCCTAATTGCGTAGAATCTATAAGATCTTGGATCACATCTTTGAGGTGGTGGCAAGAGTCGGTGTCGTGACCACTGGCCCTGTGAAATTCGCAGAAGAGATGATGAGCATGATTAGGAGGGAATTCCTTTGGAGTAGTAGGCTTCCTTGGTGCCACTTTTCCGGCTTTCATAAGTATGTTAAACATTTGACTTTGGGTGACACCTTCTATCTTGCTATAGGTCCTCTGCCTTGTTTTAGTCTTGGACTCAACTTCCATCTTGTAGCATTCTCTCTGAGCTTGTAGACATGCTTGGAGCATGTCGATCTTTTTCTCATAGTACTCTTCTTGCATGAGTAAGCCCTTTCGAAGTGCATTTACCTCCTCCTCTCGGGCTAGCAAATGATTTTGGAGAAATTTGATTTCTCTGTCGAAGAATTCCTTTTGTGTTCGCAGCCGAGTCATGAACTCTTCCTCTATCTCTCTCTAGAAGCGTGCGTATAAGACTGTAGCATACACCTCAGAGAGTTGACTCACTTCCCCTTCTAGTCGAGCTTTGAGGTCGTTGAGTTCTTGACTAAACTTGGTGCTTGACATTGTGTTGGGAGTATGGACCTACTTTGCTGATCGGACAGACCTAGAGTGCAGAAACTGTGTCAAATCCAGGCTGGGGTCCCAACAAGTCGGCTTTTATGAAATGGGGTTGACCAACACAGCAGATTCACATAAAAAGGAGGATGTCTCGTACGAGACAATGGATGTCTCGTACGAGGCATCCAGCCTAACAGTCAGATTGCAGTTTTTAATCCTATTGGTCGGATGGAATTTAATCCATTTTGAGAGGTTACTACTCTAGTTCATCCTGGAACAGTAGATTCTGTCACCCTAGAATATGAGCCCCTTGTTTTTCACCTGTATTGCACTCTCCCAAACGGACAATTCGGGCAAAGGTCCCATATTCTCATCGGAATCCACCATTCAATTAACCAAACCTAAGTGATTCCGTAGTTGTTTTGCACTTTGTTAAACAACGCATTAATGCAATCAAACCTTATGAATTTTAAGGAACAACCGAAAGGGACACGTTGAACGGTGCGGTCGAAACTAAGCCAAAATGGCATCCACAATCCCGCACAGAATAGTGAAAGTAGGAAAACACAAACTCGGATTCCCGTAGAGAGGTTCTCCATTCTTTCAAAATCCTTTGTTCAACATTTAACCGAAGGGACATTCGTCATATTCACAAGGGAGGATTATAGATTGTAAAGATGCGTTATCTTGGGCAAAGATTAAAACAGCCCTAAGAATCGAACCGACCGGTCTCGAGGAGTGTCTTATTAACTAGTATGTATGCATGAGGTTGATGCAAGGCTTACGGCTAAGGCTCCCCATGAACACAGTCTAGGAGCGTGTCACGGAGTGGGTACACCATCTTTGGAGAGACCGGCGAGGGCCATTCGTTAGAATGGGGGTGCTGACCGACATCCGTCCTCCGATTGGGACCCGGGTTTATAGGGTATGTAGTGCAATTTATCTACATATGTGCACGTGTGTGAGAGTCAAGATCTAGGTAACAAGGAGAAAATAGAAAGTTTTTTTTTAAAGTAAAAGCAAAAACAAGCAATGGCCGGGCCAAGTGGATGCCTACGTTTCCCTCTTGTGGAGGAACTCAGGCCGTCGTAGTTCACACATAAAGGCAAACATACACAAAGCAGAGAATAAAGCATTTAGCACGTACTCCTGCAAAACAAAGGTTAGCCTTATGATATATGGGGAGTTTCTTCGTCGTTAGGAAGGCCCCAAGACTCAGAAACAGAGGGGAGAGCAGGTCTGAGACTCTGTGTACGTGTTTGAACCGAACAAACTTCCCTTTTCAAACCAGAGAGTCAGATCCGCCAGGCAGAACTGAGATGTCTCATACGAGACAAATGATACCTCGTATGAGGCATCCCAGTCTGGGAACAGATTATCGTACAGAATGCGGAATTTTGAAACAACGATGATTTCTTTCGACGCAAGTCTAACCCACTTACTGTGATCTGATTCCCCAGCAGAGTCGCCACTGTTTGCGCGCGAGGTTTTTCTTCGAGGCACGTTTTCATCCTTCGATTTATCTTCTTGTTGATTTGAGAGTCGCCACCATGTTATTGTCGGAACACGGACCGAGATGTCTGGATTCGGGGGTTAAGTTATGAATTGGGAAGGTCAAGGAGCACCCAATTCACCCAATCTAGGATTGGTCTTGCTAAGAAATCATCATCATCGCTTCAAAATCATGCATTCATATACCAAAAGAGGAAAACAAACAAATTAATAATTGCTTATTTATTTGGGATGTCGGATCATGTGCTTCGAGACCATCTTCATGGATTGGAGAGGCTCTAGGCTGATCCTTTGATGGAATCACACTAGTTCAAAGCAAAGAAGAGATGAGAAGATAGAAAGCAAGGATTTTACCTAAGAGTTTTCTTCAAGAATCCTATGGATGGCCTTGACTAAAGGCCTTGATCTTCCAAATTTCGTGGGTATGGGAGAGAGACTGATTATGAGAGCTTTTTGGTGGTTTAAAGGCCTTGGGGCTGTCTAGAAATTCTCCTCCTTCTCTTTGAATGAAAGAAACCCTTTATTTATAGGTTTTTGGTGAACTAGGGTTTAAGTTGGAGAGTTGTTTATGGTTGGGAATCAAAGACTTAATTCTCAAGGGGGTTTTAGGACTCTACGGCCATGGGATTTTCCGGATTGCATGAGTGTTTGCCAACAAGGAAACTGACCAAAAAACCCGACTGTCGTGGGGGGATACCTCGTACGAGACATTAATGTCTCCTACGAGGCATCTAAGTGCTGGAATCACTTATTTGCCCTCTGTGATAATTTTAATGTTCAGTTTGGCCCCTAACTAACAGAGTCAGTCAGAAACTTAACGAAACATGTCCAACTTAACGAGTTTTGACCCAAATCAAAGGCGAGACACAAAATTAGTGTGATTATAGATGAACGTCCAAAATGGGGTGTCTACACTCGCTTTTCTTATCAAGTCTTGTTATTGCAAGTGGTATCAGAGCCTGGTTTTATCAGAGCTTTGGTTCGTGGTTGGAGGTTCAGAGATTTCGCTGCAAAGAACAAGAAGATGGGTCAAGGAGCAGATTCGATCGACAAGTTCAATGGGAAGAATAGTTTTTCTCTCTGATAGATCAAGATGAAGGCTTTGTTGATTGACAAAGATTTATGGGAACCTTTGGAGATTGCAATCAGGGACCGCAAGGATCCCAAGGGTAAGGAAACCACCACAGGAGATACCGCAGAACAGTCAGAGAAGGACAAGCAAGCAACAGTGAAGGAGGCAGCAGCATTGAAGAAGTTGGATCAGAAGGCTAACGCCAAGATCGTCAGACAGTTGGATGATGAGATCCTAACCTATGTTGCAGGAACAGACTCCGAAACGATCTTTGGCTAATGTTGGAAGATATGTACATGACACGTTCATTGACCAACAAGTTGTAGCTAAAGAAGAAGCTGTATGATTTTCGGATGACTGAAGGTACGTCCATAAATGATCATCTTGATAGATTTACTTCTGCATTACTTGAACTGCGTAATATAGGAGTAGTTGTGGACGACGAGGATGCAGCCTTGCAACTTTTAGTATCTTTACCTATGTCTTATGAACATTATGTCGATTCGTGCATAAATTGTAAAGATGGTATCTCTCTAGAGGAAGTGAAAACTTCTCTCAAGACGAGATAGTTACGCCGAAAGCCGAGTGGGAATGAGACAGGTACCCAGTCATCAGGTTTGGTTGCTAGTAGTAGCAACAGCAGGGGTTCTAGTGGGAGAAAGAACAATAAAGGTAATTCTTCACACAAGAAGGGTCCAAAGCCTGGGGATATCTGTAATTTCTGCAAGGAGAAGGGGCATTGGAAGTTCGACTGTCCCAGAAAGAAGCAAGGCAAGGCACCGGTCAGAGCAGAGGCCATGATGGCCAAGGATAGCAGTTCAGATGAGGATTATACTCTAGCTACATCAGAATTAGTTCGTGCATATGACGCATGGATTCTTGATTCAGGAGCATCGTACCATATCAGTCCTAGGAGAGAATGGTTTACTGATTACAGGCAGGTGGATGGCGGTGAAATAAGCATGGCCAACAATACAGTCTACATGGTAGTCGGTATCGGTTTGATCAAGGTTAGGACTCATGATGGTAAGTTTGTCACTTTGAACGAGGTTCGACACGTTCCGCTTATGACAAAGAATCTGATTTCTCTTAGTCAGCTCGACAGCAAAGGGTTCAGTTTCAGAGGTAAAGGTGGAGCAGTCAGTGTCTGGAACGGTTCAGAAGTGGTGCTGAAAGGCCTTAAGTGGGGCTCCTTGTATTTCCTCCAAGGAAGAACGCTTGCAGGGTCGGCTATGGTTGCATCATCAGAGGTGAACGAGGGAGATATGTCCAAGCTGTGGCACATCAGGCTTGGGCACATAAGCACTCGAGGGATGCAGGAGCTGACCAAACGGGATCTTCTATATGGCCATAAGGTCAAGGACCTTAAATTTTGTGAGCATTGTGTACTAGGGAAGATGAAGCGTAATAGTTTTCCCAAGGGTATACATAACACAAAATGTGTTCTGGATTATCTTCACTCAGATTGTTGGGGGCCTTCACGTCAGGAATATCTAAGGGGGCATAGATATTTCTTGTCTATTGTTGAAGACTATTCGAGGAGGACTTGGGTAATCATCATGAAGCACGAGAATGAGGCTCTGAGAAATTTCAAGGATTGGAAGACAGTAGTGGAGAACCAGACAGAGAAGAAGATCAAGAAGCTCCGGACAGATAATGGTTTGGAGTTCTGCAGTACTGAGTTCGATTCATTTTGCAGAGAGGTGGGGATTTCTAGGCATCACACCATCAGAGGCACGCCACAGCAGAATGGTGTAGCAGAACGGATGAATCAGACATTGCTTGAGAGAGCTAGGTGCATGCTCTCTAATACAGGGTTGTCTAAACGTTTTGGGCAGAGGCGGTTAGTACAGCATGTTACTTGATTAATCGTGGACCTCATACCGGTATTGGTCTCAAAGTTCCCCATGAGGTATGGACTGGTAAACCTGTTGATTACTCTATTTTAAGGGCTTTTGGGTGTACTGCTTATTATCATGTGGATGATGGGAAGTTAGAACCTAGAGCTAGAAAAGGAGTATTCATGGGGTATGGAGATGGTGTTAAGGGATACGCATCTGGTCTCCATCAGAAAATTTGGTGATTATCAGTAGGAACTTCGTGTTTGATGAGAATTCTGTTATTAACCCTATTATGAGATCTACGATTGTTTCAAGTGTTGGTAGTGTTGATAAACAGGTGGAGCAACAAGATACTGAAGAGTTAGTTGCACCACAGTCAGATGTTGATCAGGATCCACCAACAGAGACTGAAGCACCAGAAAGTTCAAGTTCAGTTCCCGAAGAACATGGGTTAGCACAAGGAAGGTCTAGAAGAGCTAATTTCGGGAAGCCTCCTTAGAGGTATGGATTTGAAGACATGGTATCTTATGCACTGCAGGTTGCTGAGGAAGCAGAGCCCGATCTTACGGAACCTTCTACTTTCAAGGAAGTAGTTACATGTTCAGAGTCAACTCAATGGTATGCAGCTATGGGTGATGAGATGGAGTCTCTTCACAAGAATCAGACTTGGGTATTGACTACAAGGCCAGAAGGCAGGAAGATTGTGACTTGCCAGTGGATCTTCAAGAAGAAGTAAGGAATGTCACTGGCAGAGGGGGGTCAAGTATAAAGCTCGCGTTGTTGCAAGGGGTTTCACACAGAGAGAAGGGGTGGACTATAATGAGATCTTCTCACCAGTGGTCAGACACACTTCGATCAGAGTGTTGCTAACGATAGTGGCACAAAGGGATTTGGAGCTTGAGCAACTGGATGTCAAGACAACTTTCTTCCATGGAGAGTTAAAAGAAGAGATATACATGACACAGCCGGAAGGATTTCAAGTTCCTGGGAAAGAAGATCAAGTTTTCAGGTTGAAGAAGTCCTTGTATGGACTTAAGCAGTCGCCTAGGCAGTGGTACAAGAAGTTTGACAGCTATATGGCAGAGATCGGATACACGAGGAGCCCCTATGATTGTTGTGTGTATCATAACAAGTTGGTAGATGGGTCGTACATCTATTTGGTGCTTTATGTTGATGATATGTTGATAGCAGCAGTCAAGAAGCCAGAGATTCAGAAACTAAAAGGTTTATTGGCTGCAGAGTTTGAGATGAAGGATTTAGGTAACGCAAAGAAAATTTTGGGTATAGAGATCTATAGAGACAGAGCCAAACGAAAACTGTTCTTATCCCAGAAAAGTTACATCAAGAAAGTTTTAGAAAGGTTTGGTATGTCGACAGCTAAAGCTATAGATACTCCAAGTGCAGCGAATGCACAGTTGTCAGTTGCGTTTGGGCCCAAATCAGTCGAGGAGAAAGAGTATATGGCTCGAGTACCCTATGCTAGTGCAGTTGGTAGTTTGATGTATGCTATAGTATGCACTAGGCCGGATCTTGCACAGGAAGTTAGTGTTGTTAGTCGGTTCATGGGTAATCCGGGTAAGGAGCACTGGCAGGCTATGAAGCGGATCTTTAGGTACCTTTGGGGTACCAGTGACGTCGGTCTCATCTATGGAGGTGGAGAAAAATGTGCAGTAGAGGGGTTCTCAGATTCGGACTATTCAGGTGATGTTGATACAAGAAGATCGATGACCGGATATGTATTCACGCTTGGTGGGTCAGTTGTCAGTTGGAAGGCTACTTTGTAGGCTACAGTGACGTTGTCTACAACAGAAGCAGAATACATGGCATTGACAGAGTCCGCTAAGGAAGGAGTATGGTTGAATGGATTGATCAGCAATCTTGGGATACATCAGGATCAGGCTATTATTTATTGCGATAGTTTAAGCGCGATTTGTTTGGCCAAGGATCAAGTTCATCATGAGAGAACCAAGCACATTGATGTCAGATATCACTTTCTAAGGGATGAGAAACGGGTAAAGGTGAAGAAGGTAGGGACGGCGGACAACCCTGCAGATATGTTCACAAAACCCGTAACGGAAAGCAAGTTCCAACATTGTTTGGACTTGCTGAATGTTCACAGCTATTAGATAGCAGAAGAGGCAAGGGGGGAGAAAAGGTTTGTTGTCATGGAGATTCAAAAAGTCAAGTTAGAGATTGTTGGGTTAATGCCTTTGAATTTGGGACGCTAAGTTAAAGGATTAAGCAACAAAAAGATTTCGCAATTCATTGGCAGTGCAGCACGAAAGGTCCGGGCGGACCAAGCCATATGACCCGGGCGGACCTAGGGGGTCCGGGCGCACCAGACTCAAGACCCGGGCAGTCCAAAGCACGTCAGAAATTATGCATGATAGAGAGGAGTAGATCCAGGAGGACCTTGGAAGGCACCCGGCCGGACCAAGGGAAAGTGTCCGACCGGACCAAGGTAGACACCCGGCCGGACCAAGACTCCAGATCCCAGGTTCGTGCAGATTTCAGCAGTTACGTAAAAGATAAGGTTTTCAAGTCAGTTTCGTATTAGAATTCCAAGTTCCTATCAGACTTTGAGATAGACTTCACCGGTATAAATAGAGGCCATTAGTCTAGATCATAGTTAGTGATTTTGTCTCAGATAAATTATTAGAGTGCTCAGAATAGGTCTGTAATTCTACAGTTATACAGTTAAGAATTTTGTGATCAAAATTCGTGTAGCAGTAATAGTGAGATCTTGTAATCGTTTCTCCAGATTGATAATAATATTCTCCCCCCCCCTCCCCGTGGACGTAGCCAAGTTGGTGAACTACGTATATCGGTGTTCTTGTGATCACTCGCTTTTCTTATCAAGTCTTGTTATTGCTCTAACAGTAGTGAATACTGAATTGATAACCTTAAATGCGTTGTTTACTTTAAAACAATCAATTTATTTTAGAGTAGTAAATGATAGGATTTTATGCCCTAAAAACTTTATTTTCTTATTATTAATAATACCATTTTATAATAATCGCTCCTAATTCATTTATTAAAAAACATAGATAAATTGTCAATAAACAAAAAAGTTCATTTGAATACAATGTTACTAAAAATTGTATTTTCTTCGTTCATGAATGTCCATGTCCATGTTCTTGTAATTTGTTTCCCTAAAATAATTTCCTTTTGAGTGAGTATTGTGAAAAACGCGTTTTTCTTTAAGCAAAGGAAAAACGTGTTTTTCAAAGACGTTGGGCATTATACTTCGAAACAAGTGGTGGCATTTTCGTAAATACTGGCAACCATAGTAAATGCCCAGTGTTAGTATTACAAAAAGCCAGTGATTTCAAACTAGCGTTTATAAACATGAAGACACTTTTCTTAAGTGCCAGTGGTAATGTTAAAAATTGCCAGTAAGTACACTGGCACTTTTTAACACTACCACTGGCACTTAGGATCAGCGCTAAACAACTTCCCGTTATTACAAAAATGCCACCGCGCCAAACTTAAAAACACGTTTTACGCAACTTTAACGTAAAACACGTTTTTTCCCAGATTTTCTCTTTCGTTTTTATCAGAATAAAAATTCTAAATGTTTTTTATAATTTTTTACTTTCTTACATTTGTAAAATTAAATATGAATTAATATATATATACACACACAAAACTTTATCATTTAATTATATATATATTATAGTATACTCCCTCCGTACCACTCGAATTATGACAAATTTTCATTTTGGGTGTCCCATTCGAATTAGGACAACCCAAAATGGAAGTGTTTTATTTAATGGGATCCACATTCATACTCACAACAACTTTCAACTCATTATTCTCTACCCCACTTTCTCTTTCCTACTTCACTTTTCATACTCACAATACCTACTCCACTAGCACTTTTTCCTTAGTCTCCGTGTCCAACTTAAAAATCCTAATTCGAGTGGGACGGAGGGAATAATTATAGTATAAAGTTGAAAATTTATATATATTAAAAGTCAAGGTAGAATATTTAGGTGGTGCCATGTGGACAAGTTTTGGGTAACTCTTGTTTTTTGTGGTGCCACATCATACATAGCATTTTAATTAGGTGACTTTTCATTTTTCGCTTATTAGCTAATAGTATTAATTAATTATAATAGTTAATATATTAGTTAACTATTACTATTAATAGTATTAGTTTATTATAATAGTTAACTATATAAGATAACTATTACTATTAATAGTATAATTTAAGTATAATAGTTAGTATAAAGGGTAACTATTACTATTAATATTATTAGTTAACTATATAAGATAACTATTACTATTAATAGTATTAGTTAAATGTAAAAGTTATTATATAAGATAACTATTGCTATTAATAGTATTATTTAATTGTAATAGCTAATTATATAACATAATTATTACTATTAGTAATATTAGTTAAGTGTAATAGTTACTATATAAAGTAACTATTATTAACAATAATATTAACTAATTAGAATAGTTACAATATATTGTATCTATTACTATTATTAGTGTTTTTTTTGAAAAAAAATTACTATTATTAGTATTAGTTACTATATATAGTAACTATTATTTTTTAACTTATTATTTACGATAAAAGTTATTCTCTCCATCTTAGGGTAAGAGCCATACTTTCTATTTTGGTACATCCTAGAATAAGAATTTCTTTTCTAAAATGGCAAAGAATCTTTACTATTCATCTCACTCATTCTCTCTGATATTTTACTTTTATACTCACAAAATCAATCAATTTACTATTCCCTCTCACTCATTCTTTCTCTTACTTTACTTTTACACTCATAACACTTAAATCACTTCCACCATTTATTATTCTCCGTGTAAATTTTTTTAAAAATTATAAAGTTATTCTTAACCAATACTATTAACCAATCTTCATATCTATTTTATACTTTATTAACTAAAACTATTTCCACTATTATTAAAAAATCACAAGTAGATTTATATATATCTTTAAATTTATTTAAATTATTTAAAATATTTAATAATTATATAATGTAATTATAAATATCCACACACAAAAAAGAAAACACTCGTGCAGAGGACGGGTTAATCCCTAGTATCAAATAAAACTCGAAACAGTCAACTAATTATTCCCTCGTCTCTCTCTAACACACATTCGCCACACACAGAGGTAAGCATTCATGTGATGATCCAGAAAATAGGGAAATGAGGTCTAGACTTGCAAGGGGAGAGGACATATGTAATTGCCACATTGAAATGAGTCCCTTTTACGTTGATAACACAATACAATACAAAGAAACAAAGAAGGAGTGAGAGAATGTGTTATGTCCATTAGCTAGTTTACGAAAAACAATCAAGAATCCTATGTATGTAATGGGTAGCTATGATCACATACATTTCCTCCCTAGGTAAAATTGTGGCGTGAAGTATTCAACCCACTCAACAACACTACCTATTTTCAGTTATGCCATATTATTATCTCATCTCACCTCTCTCCTTCGCCATTCACTTCACATTTCCTATTCACCACTCATTTTCATTTATTAACATCCAAACTTCAATGAAATAAGGGCTCACTCAAATTGGTAACATGAGTTTGTTTCACTTTTGTAATCCTCAACCTAAAATTCAATTTTGCAAACCAGTCACCTGACTTTGTTAATTTATTGCAATATGGTGAATAAACTAATTTTTCGTTAGTTTCTTGACTGACTTAAACACATGTGCCTTGCCTTGCACATGACCTTTTAAAGGGACAATCTTGTCAATTCCTAGAGGCTACTATATAAGTTACTGATCATATTGAAAAAGGTACTCAAGATTGCCCTTTTAAAAAGGTCATGTGCAGGGCACACATGAATAGGTCCGTCAAAAAATTAACGAAAAGTTAGTTTATTCACCACATTGCAACAAATTGACAAACTTAGGTGACTGATTTGCAAAATTAAACTTTTAAGCTGGAGATTGCAAAATTGAGACAAACTCAGGTTACCAATATGCAATTAGCCCTAAAATAAATACCATACTTTCTTAGGCTTTGGTTAAAATCATGTTTAACGACACAAGCCCGACAATGCAACACTACGAATGATATACACATTCAATGGTAATGGGTGGCTAATGTAAATGAGCCGAGCTGATTCAAGCTTTGGGGAGTCAAGCTCGTGTTGGGTTTCGTAGTAACATGCGCAGCGGAATATATCATTTAAAATTTATAAAACCTAAAGCCTATAGATCCATTCATATGATTAAATCAAATACATCTACAATGAATACTAGAATACTAACCCTTGAAGTGTTTGATTTAACAACCTTGAATTCGATGGAGCTTTTCGAACTTGATCACGAACACGATCACGAGCAAGATCACGAACTTGAAGATGATAAGCTTCACCCTCTAACGGTATCCACACCACGAACGAATATCAAGACGCTCTTGATCTTGGTTGCTAGACCAATTTGTGAAACACGCTTTCACAATAGACTATATGGAATTAAATATGTGATCTCTTGTTCTTCACTTTTATGATCTTAGAACAAGAATAAAACATCTCAAACTCTTTGAAAGTTCTTCACAATGCATAGGACTGATTAAGCTGTTTAGAGGCTGTTTATATACTTGTTAAACCTATTCCAAATAGGTAACAAGTGATTAAACCCGCAAGAAAACGTATTAGGAAAAACCCAGTCCAAACAGGACTATTGGTCCGCCTGGGTATAGGACCAGGTCCGCCCGGGTTAATAAGTGGTCCGGCCGGGTCCTTATCAAGGTCCGCCCGGACCCTCCCTTTTTCCTGTTTTCTCCTCTAAGTTCCTAATATTCCTCAAAGGCCCTTAGACCCATAATTCCAATTAAGTCTTTTTAAGATTCGTTCTAATGTGTGTGACCCTTTAGGATTATACTAAGTTGGCAATAAGTGTAAACCCATAAGATATGATTAGGTTCTAGCAAACCGTCATACCTACCCAATTAGTTTAACTACATAAGTTCGTATCCTTTAATAGAACATATCACAATCTCTTTGTTCACGATGTCTATTGAACGTAAGCCATGGTCAATGGTCAACTTACATAGTTCAATGCTTTCTCGATCCCGAATGTATTGATACTACAAATCATATTTGAGCACGGCCATGCATTTCATCAATACCATTCATCGAGTGGCCAAAGCTTGACATCTCTCTTGACGAGGAACAAATCCCATCTTGACTTATTACTCTTCCCTATATGATTCCGATTACGCCAATCATATTTTTTATAACTACCCGATTAGGGGTAACGTTTGAATATGTCAAACGTAATGTTCATCAAGTGGAAGACTGTAATAATCTCAGTCTTAAAGATTCAAGTGATATAACTATATGAGACTTAATTATGACATAGTGACCATGACATTTATTGCAATATGGTGAATAAACTAATTTTTCGTTAGTTTCTTGACTGACTTAAACACATGTGCCTTGCCTTGCACATGACCTTTTAAAGGGACAATCTTGTCAATTCCTAGAGGTTACTATATAAGTTACTGATCATATCGAAAAAGGTACTCAAGATTGCCCTTTTACAAAGATCATGTGCAGGGCACACATGAATAGGTCCGTCAAAAAATTAACGAAAAGTTAGTTTATTCACCACATTGCAACAAATTGACAAACATAGGTGACTGATTTGCAAAATTAAACTTTTAAGCTGGAGATTGCAAAATTGAGATAAACTCAGGTTACCAATATGCAATTAGCCCTAAAATAAATACCATACTTTCTTAGGCTTTGGTTAAAATCATGTTTAACGACACAAGCCCGACAATGCAACACTACGAATGATATACACATTCAATGGTAATGGGTGGCTAATGTAAATGAGCCGAGCTGATTCAAGCTTTGGGGAATCAAGCTCGTGTTGGGTTTCGTAGTAACATGCGCAGCAAATATAGCATTTAAAATTTATAACACCTAAAGCCTATAGATCCTTTCATATGATTAAGTCAAATACATCTATAATGAATACTAGAATACTAACCCTTGAAGCATTTGATTTAACAACCTTGAATTCGATGGAGCTTTTCGAACTTGATCACGAACACGATCACGAGCAAGATCACAAACTTGAAGATGATAAGCTTCACCCTCTAACGGTATCCACCCACGAACGAATATCAAGACGCTCTTGATCTTGGTTGCTAGACCAATTTGTGAAACACGCTTTCACAATAGACTATATGGAATTAAATATGTGATCTCTTGTTCTTCACTTTTATGATCTTAGAACAAGAATAAAACCTCTCAAACTCTTTGAAAGTTCTTCACAATGCATAGGACTGATTAGGCTGTTTAGAGGTTGTTTATATACTTGTTAAACCTATTCCAAATAGGTAACAAGTGATTCAACCCGCAAGAAAACATATTAGGAAAACCCCAGTCCAAACAGGACTATTGGTCCACCTGGGTATAGGACCAGGTCCGCCCGGGTTAATAAGTGGTCCGGCCGGGTCCTTATCAAGGTCCACCCGGACCCTCCCTTTTTCCTGTTTTCTCCTCTAAGTTCCTAATATTCCTCAAAGGCCCTTCAACCCATAATTCCAATTAAGTCCTTTTAAGATTCGTTCTAATGTGTGTGACCCTTTAGGATTATACTAAGTTGGCAATGAGTGTAAACCCATAAGATATGATTAGGTTCTAGCAAACCGTCATACCTACCCAATTAGTATAACTATATAAGTTTGTATCCTTTAATAGAACATATCACAATCTCTTTGTTCACGATGTCTATTGAACGTAAGCCATGGTCAATGGTCAACTTACATAGTTCAATGCTTTCTCGATCCCGAATGTATTGATACTACAAATCATATTTGAGCACGGCCATGCATTTCATCAATACCATTCATCGAGTGGCCAAAGCTTGACATCTCTCTTGACGAGGAACAAATCCCATCTTGATTTATTACTCTTCCCTATATGATTCCGATTACGCCAATCATATTTTTTATAACTACCCGGTTAGGGGTAACGTTTGAATATGTCAAACGTAATGTTCATCAAGTGGAAGACTGTAATAATCTCAGTCTTAAAGATTCAAGTGATATAACTATATGAGACTTAATTATGACATAGTGACCATGACATAAATCTCATACGGGTCAGTCTAGTATTTGTTCTCCAACAAATACCCACAAGTTTAATTGTATCCCATACACCATAATCATCATATGATTATCTATTAAACTTATACTAACAATTAATCATAATTATCAGGGACGGGGATTATTATAATAAACATGCAAAGGATATAATAATCAAGCATTCAATATCTTTATTAAAATATAATCAATAGATAACATTAAACGTTCTCATAACGTGCCTAGAGCATACAACACCAACAATCTCCCACTTGCACTAGGCCTAATTGATGTATCGAATACCCATAGACCTAACATGACCATCATGCTTTTCTTGCGGAAGACCCTTTGTCAATGGGTCGGCAATGTTATCATCAGTCGGTACTCTGCATATATTCACGTCTCCTCTATCAATGATCTCTCGAATGATATGAAAATGCCTAAGTATGTGTTTGGATTTCTGATGTGATCTTGGTTCCTTTGCTTGAGCAATAGCACCATTATTATCACAATAAAAGTCTATTGGATTGGCAATGCTAGGAACCACCTCTAGTTCACCAATGAACTTCTTAATCCAAACAGCTTCTTTCGCAGCATCAGATGCAGCAATATACTCAGCTTCAGTTGTAGAATCTGCGACGGTACTTTGCTTAGAACTCTTCCAGCTAACAGCGCCTCCATTAAGCACAAATACAAATCCAGGTTGCGATCTTGAATCATCCTTATCGGTTTGGAAGCTTGCATTTGTGTAATCACTTACAACAAGATCATCTTCCATACCTCCATACACCAAGAATGAATCTTTAGTCCTTCGCAAGTACTTAAGAATCATCTTGACTGCAATCCAGTGACTTTCACCAGGATCTGATTGGTATCTGCTCGTCATGCTCAAAGCATACGAGACATCGGGTCTAGTACATATCATGACATACATGATTGATCCAATTGCAGAAGCATATGGAATCCCAATCATTCTCTCACGCTCATCAGTTATCTTAGGACACTGATTCTTGCTTAGAGTTATGCCATGGCCTACTGGCAAATTTCCTCTTTTAGAGTTTTCCATGTGGAATCTCTTAAGAACTTTGTCAATATATGTATATTGACTTAAACCAATCAATTTCTTAGATCTATCACGATAGATCCTAATGCCAAGGATATAAGCGGCTTCTCCCATATCTTTCATTGAAAAACACTTTCCTAACCAAGTCTTTACAGACTGCAGTGCAGGAATGTTGTTTCCCTTGAGCAATATGTCATCAACATATAGTACTAGAAATAATACTACGCTCCCACTAATCTTCTTGTATACACAAGGCTCATCTTCGTTCTTGATGAAGCCAAACTCTTTGACCGATTCATCAAATCGAAGATTCCAACTCCTAGAGGCTTGCTTCAATCCATAGATGGATCTTTGCAACTTGCATACTTTGTTAGAATTTTTGGAATTACAAAACCTTCAGGTTGTGTCATGTAAACATCGTCAAGTAAGTTCCCATTAAGGAACGCTGTTTTGACATCCATTTTCCATATCTCATAGTCAAAATATGCGGCTATGGCAAGTAAAATTCTTATAGACTTGATCATTGCTACGGGTGAAAAGGTTTCATCATAGTCAATACCATGAATCTGCCTATAGCCTTTCGCTACAAGTCTAGCTTTATAAGTATGCACATTTCCATCCATGTCAGTTTTCTTTTGAAAACCCACTTGCATCCTATGGTTTTTACACCTTCGGGCGCATCAATCAAGTTCCAAACTTGATTATCATACATGGACTTAATTTCAGATTCCATGGCTCCAAGCCATTTATCTAAATCAGGAGCGGACATCGCTTCTTGGTAGGAAGTAGGTTCATCATCAACTATGACTTCCACTTCATTACTATCTGTCATGAGAAATCCATATCTCTCAGGTTCGGATCGCATCTTACCAGTTCTGCGAGAACTTGAGTATTCTGAATAGGTTCCACAACTCCTTGTGAAACTTGTTCAGATCCAACAGTCTGTTCCATGTTATTTTCGGGTTCTCAAACTTGTTCGAGATTAATTTTACTCCCACTAATTCCTTTGGAGAGAAACTCTTTCTCTAGAAAGGTACCATATCGTGCAACAAACACTTTGTTGTCCGTGCGGATGTAAAAGTAATATCCCTTAGTTTTCTTAGGGTAACCCACAAAATTACATTTGTCAGATTTTGGTGCAAGTTTGTCAGAGATCATTCTCTTAACATATGCCTCACAACCCCAAATCTTCATGAAAGACAAACTAGGTTTTCTTCCAGTCCACATCTCATATGGAGTCTTTGGAACAGATTTTGTTGGAACTCTATTTAGTGTAAGAGCAGCAGTTTCTAGTGCATGTCCCCAAAAGGATAAAGGAAGATCAGCTTGACTCATCATGGAGCGGACCATATCCAATAAAGTCTTATTTCTCCTCTCAGACACACCATTCCATTGTGGTGTTCCAGGTGGAGTTATTTGTGAAACAATTCCCCAATCTTTAAGATGATTGTCAAATTCTTGGCTTAAATATTCTCCACCACGATCAGATCGAAGTGCTTTAATAGTTTTGCCAAGTTGATTTTGTACTTCATTTTGAAACATTCTAAATATCTCAAAAGATTCACTTTTATGTTTCATTAAGTAGACATAAACATATCTACTAAAATCATCAGTGAATGTTATGAAGTATTGATATCCTCCCCTAGCACTGCTACTCATTGGTTCACACACATCAGTTTGTATGAGTCTCAATAAGTCACTAGCCCTTTCACTATTCTTAGTGAAAGGTTTCTTTGTCATCTTTCCAAGTAAACAAGACTCACAAGTTTCATATGATTCAAAATCATGTGAATCTAAAAGTCCGTCTCCATGGAGTTTTGAGATACACTTCTCATTAATATGACCAAGACGGAAATGCCACAAATAAGTGTGATTCACATCATTAGGTTTGGGTTTCTTATTTACATTATAGATATCCTCATTATTCACATTCTCAACGTCAAGAACATAAAGTCCATTAAATGAAAATGCAGTACAATAAAGCATATCATTTAAATAAATAGAAAACTTCTTATTTTCAATAAGAAACTTAAAACCTTCATTATCCAAAAAAGAAATTGAAATAATATTTCTACTTAAATCCGGAACGTAATAACAATTGTTCAAAACAAGAATTAATCTGTTTGGTAAAATGACATCATATGTTCCTACGGCTAATGTAGCAACTCTTGCTCCATTCCCCACGCGCAGGTCCACTTCGCCATCTTTAAGTAGCCTTCTATTCCTTAGTGTCTGCACATTAAAACAAATGTGAGATCCACATCCGGTATCTAATACCCAGGAACTAGAAGTAGAAAGTAGAATACTATTACATAGATACCTGACGTAGATGCAGTCCCACTGCCCTTCTTCTTCTTTAACTCTTCCTTGTAAACCTTGCAATTCTGTTTCCAATGACCAATCTCATTGCAGTAGAAACAAATTGCATCCTTTTGGGGAACAGGTTTAGCCATATTAGCATTGGCAACAGTTGCCTTGCTAATTTTGGGTTTGATAACTTTTGCCTTACCCCTTCCTTTGCCTTTCTGGCCCTTTCCTTCCTTTGACACTATGAGCACAGGAGCGGCTTCTTTACCAATTTTCTTTTCCACTTTATTTAGCATCCCATGCAACTCAGACAGGGACTTATCCATCCCATGCATATTAAAGTTCATGACGAACTGATTATAGCTTTTGGGCAATGAATTAAGAATAAAATCAGTGGCCAACTCAACATCAATGGGATGGCCAAGCCTCTCTAGATGCTCAAAGTGAGCCTTCATCTTAAGAACATGAGGGCCCACAGCCTGCCCTTCGCTCATCTTGCATGAGACCAAGGCAGCTATAATGTCGAACCTTTCTTGCCTTACTTGTTCTTGAAACATGTCTTTCAACTCAACAGCAAGGTCATATGCCTCTAAGTGTTCAAGAGTTTTCTGAAACTTTGGACACATAGATGCAAGCATGAGACAACCCACCTAACGAGAATCACTTTTGTGCTTCTTGTAGGCGTTTCTCTCATCCTTAGGAGCAAAGGCAGTAGGTTCCTCTTCAGGAACGAGCTCATCAAGAATATAGAGCTTGTCTTCATGCCTTAGAACAATTCTAAGGCTTCGGATCCAATCCCTGAAGTTAGCTCTATTTTCTTGAAGCTTTTCCTTCTCAAGGATAGATCGCAATGATAAAGAATTTGTACTTTGAGCCATTATCTACAATTATGCAAACATGTAATCACATATAAGTACCAACTTAATTAAAGATATTAAAATTATTAGTATTTCATAAATAATCCCACTAAATTATATAACCTTCAAATACATCCAATGTATCATATAATTTAAATGGGCTAAGATCCAACTTTAATTTAATTTCAAGTCCGCTTTGGCGATACTGCTCAAAATTAAATTAATTAGGTAGACAACTCCTTGTCAATCATATCATATATGACTCTTAGATCCTTTATGAGATTTTAGACATCATATGTCTAACATGTTTTAATCTCATCTGTGCCTTAGGCCCAAAACTTTGTATTTTGATAGCCTAATTAAGTCAAACCATTTTAAACGTATAGGAATCACTCTTTCCTCATCTTGCTTATAGATGAATAGAATTAATGCACCTCGCTTTGGCAGAGCCCGCATAAAACTACCAATATACTCACAAGTGTTTTAATCATGGATTGGCACATAACTTAAATTTAAAGAAGGTTCACAACATATAGCACACAACACATTTATGATCACATAAGATAAACATGTTACACATCAAGTTTAATCACTAAATTAATCTCCATTAATTTAAGCATGATATTATGTGCCATTGGTTTCTCTATAATTATGAGGATGAGACTCTTTTGAACTTTGGTTATCATCTCCAAATCAAGACAACAAGAAGTGCGGCCGAACTAAGCCATAAGGCATCCACAATTCCGCACTAATTCAAGAAACCAAAAAAGTAGTCCATGTGGCCAAAACTAAGCAATAGATGGTCTCGATGAACGTATGCCAATTTCATTCACAATTCCACATGGATCTCCAATCTTTGAATCAAGATCTTTGTTTCTCAATTTTAGAAATAATGAACTCTTCATAATTCTAACTTCATTTTATCTTTGAATCTTTGATTACGATCAAGTTTGGGAAACATAGTCTCGAGAACGTAGGCTAGTCATCCAAACCTTGAACCAATCTCAGAATTCAACAGACTAAAACAAATAGGAATTTCAAACCACTAGCCCACCCCACGACCCTAGCCAAGTTTCTCGCACCAGACCTGGAGTTCCGACTCGGGTCTCTTAATAGGTCCGGTCGGACCCTCTGGAAAAAATCAAATATTTCAAGTTCGAAAATTTGTCTCAAAATTGTTTTTCCCCGATTCAATTAGGATTTGGTGTTCTTGATGATCCAATCATCATGAACATCAGAACCTTGAATAAACAATTTATTCATGAATCTCTAGATTATCAAAACTTTGATCAAATCAAAAATTGATAATCCAAACAATTTTAAATCCAACATAATTTTTATTTATTGCGATTGAATAGTGCGATTAAAGTTATAAAACAATAAACCACATAAAACGCATATAACACATAAACATCATAATCCCAATATTTAAATCATGCTAGGCACATAAACAATTTATATACATACAACATGATTATGTATTGAAATAATCAAGATGAACGGGGCTCTGATACCACTGTTGGGTTTCGTAGTAACATGCGCAACGAAATATAGCATTTAAAATTTATGAAACCCAAAGCCTATAGATTCATTCATATGATTAAGTCAAATACATCTACAATGAATACTAGAATACTAACCCTTGAAGCGTTTGATTTAACAACCTTGAATTTGATGGAGATTTTCGAACTTGATCACGAACACGATGACGAGCAAGATCACGAACTGAAGATGATAAGCTTCACCCTCTAATGGTATCCACACTATAAACGAATATCAAGACGCTCTTGATCTTGGTTGCTAGACCAATTTGTGAAACACGCTTTCACAATAGACTATATGGAATTAAATATGTGATCTTTTGTTCTTCACTTTTATGATCTTAGAACAAGAATAAAACCTCTCAAACTCTTTGAAAGTTCTTCACAATGCATAGGACTGATTAGGCTGTATAGAGGATGTTTGTATACTTGTTAAACCTATTCCAAATAGGTAACAAGTGATTAAACCTAAGAAAACGTATTAGGAAAAACCCAGTCCAAACAGGACTATTGGTCCGCCCGGGTATAGAACCAGGTCCACCGGGTTAACAAGTGGTCCGATCGGGTCCTAATCAAGGTCCGCCCGGACCCTCCCTTTTTCCTATTTTCTCCTCTAAGTTCCTAATATTCCCTAAAGGCCCTTCAACCCATAATTCCAATTAAGTCCTTTTAAGATTCATTCTAATGTGTGTGACCCTTTAGGATTATACTAAGTTGAAATGAGTGTAAACCCATAAGATATGATTAGGTTCTAGCAAACCGTCATACCTACCCAATTAGTATAACTATATAAGTTCGTATCCTTTAATAGAACATATCACAATCTCTTTGTTCACGATGTCTATTGAACGTAAGCCATGGTCAATGGTCAACTTACATAGTTCAATGCTTTCTAGATCCCGAATGTATTGATACTACAAATCATATTTGAGCACGGCCATGCATTTCATCAATACCATTTATCGAGTGGCCAAAGCTTGACATCTCTCTTGACGAGGAACAAATCCCATCTTGACTTATTACTCTTCCCTACATGATTCCGATTACGCCAATCATATTCTTTATAAATACCCGGTTAGGGGTAACGGTTGAATATGTCAAACGTAAGAGGATGGTAATAAAAACCAAGTCAGGAAGCCACGTCCCGAACCTGGCGGAGACTATAAAAAATCTGAAAGAAAACGACATGAAGCTCAACCCAAGTAAATGTGTTTTCGGGGTCACGGCGGGCAAGTTCCTCGGTTTCATGGTTTCCCAACGAGGCATCGAGGCAAATCCGGAGAAGATCCAGGTCCTGGTCGACATGAAAGAGCTGACGTGTGTAAAAGAGGTTCAAAGGTTGAATGGCAGGGTGGCCGCCCTGGGAAGATTTATCGCCAAGTCGGCAGAAAAGTCGTTACCCTTCTTCAAGGCCCTGAAAGGAACTAAGGACTTCGAGTGGACCCCAGAATGCTCAGCATTATTCCAGCGAATAAAAGAATACTTGGGTTCACCCCCATTGCTTAGCAGTCCGATTGTGGGAGAAACACTCTCCGTATTCCTTGCGGGAACGGACAGAGCCGTGGCGGCCGTGTTAGTACGAGAAGATAATGGAATTCAGAAGCCGGTGTACTATGTAAGTAAAGCATTGTCAGATATCGAGATCAGGTACTATAATGCCGAGAAGATAGCATATGCCTTGGTCATTGCTGCCCGAAAACTACGTGCATACTTCTCCGCTCATCCCATCACGGTTTATACCGACACGCCACTCAGAAAGATACTCCACAAGATGGACAGCTCGGGCAGATTGCTGAACTGGTCCATTGAGTTAACTGAATTCGACATCACTTACAAGCCGAGGAAGACATTGATGGCGCAGCCTTTGGTTGATTTCCTAGTTGAGACCGCGTTCTCCAGTGAGCATACACCGACAACAAGGAAAAGGAAGTTTCCCATGGACAGAGATCCCTTAGAAGAATTACCTAAGGACTGTTGGATCTTGTACACAGATGGATCAACAACAAAAGGAAGAAGTGGAGCCGGGGTATATTTAACAAGTCCAGGCGGCGAACATGTGGCCCGTGACTTCATCAGATTTAAATTCCCAGCTTCAAATAACCAGGCGGAATATGAAGCCTTGATCTTAGGAATAGAAAGGGCTAAGTTCTTTGGTGCGAGTAAACTGGTGGCCTACAGTGATTCCCAACTAGTGGTAAACAAAGTGAAGGGCGAGTACAATACTGAGAACCACATGCTGACTAAGCATAGGGATCTCGTCCTGAATCTCACTAAGAACTTGGAGTTCTGGGAAATAAGGCAAGTAGGACGGGAACACAACCTGGAGGCCGACTTGTTGTCAAAGATGGCCACGTCAGAAGAAATCAATCCCCTTATCATCTATGCCGACCGAACAGCTTACGAAAGACTAGAAATCCTAATTCTAGATGACGAAGAGAGAACCTAGATTGACGATTACAAGGACTACATCGAGAAGGGAAGGCTACCGAAAGACGAGTTAGAGGCCAAAATGATAAAGAAGAAGACGGCCAGGTACATAGTCTGGAACGACATTCTATATCGAAGGTCATTCTCCAGGCCTCTCCTAAGATGTGTTTCCCCTAAAGATACCGAGAAACTTCTGGCCGAGGTACATGAGGGAGTTTGCGGAGGACACCCGGGAGCCAGAACCCTTGCTGATAAAGTAATCACACTTGGTTACTACTGGCCTAACTTAAGAGAAGAAGCCCAAGCCTATGTAAAGAAGTGCGACAAATGCCAGCGCTTCTCGGACATGCCAAAGGTGCCACCTGTAGAACAAAGTCTTATCATACCGACATGGCCGTTTGACATGTGGGGAGTCGATATCATTGGACTGTAATAATATCAGGTCTTAAAGATTCAAGTGCTATAACTATATGAGACTTAATTATGACATAGTGACCATGACATAAATCTCATACGGGTCAGTCCAGTATTTGTTCTCCAACAAATACCCACAAGTTTAATTGTATCCCATATACCATAATCATCATATGATTATCTATTAAACTTACACTAACAATTAATTATAATTATCGGGGACGGGGATTATTATAATAAACATGCAAAGGATATAATAATCAAACATTCAATATCTTTATTAAAATATAATCAATAGATAACATTAAACGTTCTCAAAACGTGCCTAGAGCATACAACACCAACAGCTCGAGCTCAACCTTGCTTATCACTTATCGGGTTTGAGTTTTTCTTAAGCTCTAGTTCGATTCCACTTTTTCGTCTGAACTCGAGTCGAATCGAGTTTCGACTTAACCGCGAGTTATTAGCGAGCAACTCGAGTTTTAGCGAGTCAAGTGTGTTCTTAACTAGCTTACTGACTCGAATTCGAGCTTATCAAGTTGAGTCTGACCTTATCGAGTCGTGTTCGACCCGATAATACCCAAATTTCAATTTTTAACGACCATACCGAGTCGAGCTAGAGCTTGAGTTGATCGCGAACAAATACAAGTTGAGCTTTTAACGAACTTAACGACCAACACAAGTCGAGTACAGTTGACTCGATAACAAAATGATCTTGACAACAGGTTCAAATTCGAGTGGAGTTACACCTTAAGCTCAATCGAGCTCGACCATTCAAAAGCCAAGCCTGAGCAGAGCTCGAGCCACCTCGTTTATTATAACAACCCTAGCTACTAATCAAGTTTACTAGCATTCCTTATATTTAAGGAAAATTAAAACTATGGGATTCTACTAAATTGTATTTACTAACTTTGGGCCAATTGGGATTCTGAGATTTAAAAAGTTGCAATCTGATTACTATTATTTCTACTTTATTGCAAATTAATGTAAAAATTAATATGTTGTTATACGGAATCTAAGTCATGTGTGATGAACATGACTTTTAAATGGACATGTTGGCCATATGCAGCGAAAATAAAATAATTTCTCCTCAATATCAAAACAAAGTCGTTTAATTAAAAAAAAAAAAAGATAATTAACAACCCGACTCCCCAAAAAATAAATGGAAACACCACCCTCCCACTTATCTCCGCTCCCCTTCATCTTTAACCCCCTCCCCAGTTCTCAAGCCCCTTTTATCTCCATCTTCCTTTCTTTTGTGACAACGAACAAACACCTAAAATGCGCCCTATCTCTTCTCCACTCAGGCTACCCTTCCCCCACCACATCCTACAATAGAAGAAAAAGAGGAATTTTGCTGAATCTACAACAAATAGGTGGTTTGCGAGCGTGTATAAGTGGTGAAACATCCCCATTATCTACTTTATCTGGCGTTTGTGTGTGTTTGTTGAATATGTTCCCCTCCTCTCATATACTCTGACTAACAACCCCTTCACATATCTACTTTGTCTGACACAGCTCCTCCCCCCTCCCCAATTTTTTTCAAATCACGATCGCATGAATACGAACTTCAAGATGATAAGAGAATCACCCTCTATTAATATCCAATCGCGAACGAATATCAAGAACATCTTCTTGATCCGGATTTCTAGATCAAATAGAAATTCAATTTCTATTGTAATAGGCTATATGAGTTTTTGGCTTCTTGATCTTTGATTCTCAATCTTAGAGCAAGAATATGTTTCACAAATAATATGGAGGTTTATGATACTGATTAGGGTTGTAGAATTATGTATTTATACTCATTGCTCCTTAACCTTTAAGGATAATAAGCTTAAATTCCATAATCCCACGTTTTGAACAAATCAGGCCCAGTCCAGCAGGTGCTCGGCCGAGCACCACACATAGCTCGGCCGAGCAGGGCCTTTCCAGAAACTATGTCTTTCGGCAAAACTTTGTTCGGCCGAGTTTTATGACCAACTCGGCCGAGCACTCCATGAAACTCGATTTTAGCTTTTTATTTAATATGTTCTTTTGTGTTGTGTGTGACACCATAGGATTATATTAAGTTGGCAATGAACCCGACCAAAGTCATTCTCATAAATCATGAGCGGAATCTAGCAAGCCATCATGATTACCCAAATAATATAAATTTATTTAATTTCTTTTATCCTCTTAGAACATATCATAATCCATTTGTCCACGATGTCATTGAACGTAGGTCATAGTCCATGGTCAACTTATATTGTTCAATACTTTTCTCGATTCTGAATATATTGATAATACGAATGACATTGATCACATCAATTCATTTGAGACGGCCATGCATTTCATCAATACTATTCATCGAGGGGTCCAAACTTGACATCTCTCACGAAGAGGGAAAAATTTCATCTTGACTTACTACACTTCCCTACATAACTCCGATCATGCCAATCATATCTTTTATGGTTACTTGGTTAAGAGTAATGTTTGAATATGTCAAACATAATGTTCATTAAGTGAAAGATCACAATAATCTCATGTCTAAGGATTCTAATGATATAACTATTATGAGATTTAATTATGACATTTGACCATGACATAAATCTCACAAACAGGTCAAGTCCAGTGCTATGTTTACCATAAGTTTAATAGTATCACATACACATAATCATCACATGATTATCTATTAAACATATACTAATTCTTTGTAAGTACTAGGGACGGAGATTATTACTCCCTCCGGTCAAAAATAACTGTCGCTTTTGGCCATTTCACAAGTATTAAGAAATGCAATGATTACCACTCATTAATAATGAAATTGTTAATTTTACCCCGATTTATTACTCCTCTCTCTTACATTACTTCACACAATAAACTAATTAATGATGTAACAAGTTCCAAAGAAAGGGTAGAAGAGGAATTTTAATGGTTTTTTTACCTAAAAGCAACAATTATATTGGACCAAAAATTTTGTCTAAAAGTGGCAGTTATTTTGGACTGGAGTGAGTATTAAAAAAAACAAGTAACAACAAATAATAAATAAGTAACATCTCTTTATATAATTAATAAAATGATAACATAATAACGTTCCATTAACGAGTAGGGCATACACAACAACAGTCTAGTGGTTGTGGTGTTGGTCAAACTAAATTTAATCATGAACCTAACACTATGTAACATTCCCTTGCAAAATTACAAACATGCCCCTTCAAAATGCATGTTCATGCACATGACTTTGACTCCGTCAAAAACTAACAATTTTTTGGTTTTTACAATATTTTGCAACAAAATGTAAATATAGAAATCGGGTTGCAAATTTATCAGTGTTAGGAACTAAATTGCAAAATTGACCAAAATATAGGTTTTCAAATTGCAACTGGATTTTTTTTATACTTGACTTGTCAAAAAGTAGTTGTAAGGGAATTTCGGTAATAAGTTTGGAGCCAAAACAAAAAGAAATGAGAAAACGGGACGTACAACAACACGTCTAGAATGGGACCATTCTCAAGATTTAGGGGGAGCTTGTGGTATAGATATTCATTTTGAATTTGAAGTAAAAACCAAGAAGAATGAGACAACGAGATGAACAACAAGAAGCCAAGAGAAAGGATAACGCCCAAGATTCAGTGGAGCTTGTGGTATTCCATGGAGCGTATATACGAGATGGAAATGGTGTCATACGGCAATTCCTGGAGTGAAATCCTATTGTACGATGACACAAGGCCACCGTACAGCAATGAACAAGCAGATCGGGGTTTTGTTTCAGTATAGGATTATAGTGTATAATCTCGCTTGCCAGTTCCCCTAGTGTAATCAATTGATTTTACGAACCATGTGAACAAATTTGTGTATTTCTTTGAGGTTTTAATTGATCTTGTTTTTTAGATGATTCATTTTTATAATTGATTCCTTAATTTATTACTGTAGTAACACTTGAAGAGTTGAATCTATCATTCACTCGAGAAAATTGAATCTCTAACCTTGATTCCTAAAGGTAATTTTCCAACACTCCGGTTGAAGTATCAAATTGAGTATGAAGACTCCTGTCATATTTTTTGGAAAATTGATTCTATACAAAAAGGAAACCAAATCATTATACAATTAGGAAACTAATATGCGCATGCTTGAAGAACGGGCACGGTCATGTCTTGTAAGTGACACGTTTATGCAAAGTTTTGTGCACATATGGAAGTTTTGAACTCATATTTCATGATCGTGCAAATCCTTATGTATAACTGAAAAGGTGAAACTTATCATGTACAGTCGTGCCAATCTTATGGCGCGACTGTGCCAAGTGAGAACTTGGTTACCTTTATCAGGCCCCCTCAAGATGGAGGATCCTTGAAGAAGAAAAATCTAAGATAATAGTAATAACAGCCGAGCACGAGGAAGAGGCTTATTAAGGGCATCTGCTAACTGATCAATGCCTGAAATGTGTTACACATGAAGAATTATACACTAACAAAATGAAAGGCAAGAGTAAGGTGTTTCATATATGAATGAAACACCATATTAGTTGATAAATACGTGGCACCAAGGTTGTCAAAATAAATAGCAGATGTTTGAGAAAAAGGAACCTGAAGCTCGAAGAGAAATTACGAATCCATATAACCTTAGTCGTAGCATCAGCAACAACTCAAAATTCTGCGTCAATTGAGGAGCGAGGGCCCTTTGTTTCTTGGAATACCATGTGACTAGGTTGCGACCAAGGTAGACTAAAAAGGCTATGGTGAAAATTTAGTCATCTTTGTCTCCAACCTAGTGGGCATCACAAAAGGCATGGAGGTTAAAGGGAGTGTCGCGATAAAGTTAGATGCCCATATCCAGGGTATCGTGAAGGTAGCGTAGGAGACGCATAAGAGATAATTAATGAACTTCTTGAGGATATTGTATAAATTGAGTTAATTTGTTTATTGGGAAGGCAATGTCTTGTCGGGTGACAGAAAGGTACTGGAGACTATCAACAATGGCACGGTAGTCGGTAGGGTTGTAAACAGGATTAACAAGATGGTGATTGAGAGGTGGATAATAGACCACGGGTGTGGGAGAAGGTTTAGAGTTGATCATATTGTATTTGGTGAGTAAGATATGGGTGTAGTTAGTTTGGGTGAGAAGAAGGTGTTAGTACCCGACCTGAAAAATACCCTAGATAAGCCATCCTAGGCATTTAGGTGTTCGGTTTTAATGCATCATACGCAGTGGAATAAAACATAAGATCAAACACCCATGAGCCCGGATCCGTGCATGTTGATTAAATTAAATACAAGATAAAAGAAACATATCATTGAAGATCGAATCCATGAACACGGACTTTAGTTGTTGAAAAGTGAACACCCTCTACCGGTATCCTCACGTCGAACGGACTCAAGAACACCTTCTTGATTGATTGCTAGATCCAAGGCTTGGTGAAGAAACGATTTCTTCATAGGAATTATTTTGCTCCATTGATTATTGTATTTTGATGATTCTTAATCTCAAAATAAATAATCATACCTCTCTATATTTTATTGTTTCTAAAACAATGTGTTATGATTTCACAAATTACCATTAGAGGCTATCAAACCCGGCTGCATATATTTATATGAGGGTTTGACCTAATTCCTTTTGGGATCGGGATTCCTTGTCGTACAAGAAAACCAAACAGACTGACCAATTATGGGGAGCCAGCCGTACGGCTGACCAGGCGTCGTATGGTGGCTTCACAACCGTACGGTGGCCAGTCCAATTTCCTAGAATTTCTGCCTTTTTCCAATCCGTTCTATTGTGTGTGACCCAATAGGATTATACTAAGTTGGCAATGAGTCTGAACCATTCAGAACCCGTAAGTCATAAGCGGACTCTAGCAAGCCATTATGACTACCCAATTAGTATAACTTTGAAAGTCCAAAGTTACCTTATAGAACATATCATAATTCCTTTGTCACGCGATATCATATTGGACATAAGTCATGGTGCATGTCAACTTATGTTGTCCAATGCTTCCTCAATACCGAGTAGATTGATATGAGCAAATGACATTGAACACATCAATTCATTTGGGTACGGCCGTAAACTATCATCAATCTCACTCATCGAGTGTCCAAGCAGATATCTCTTTTGAGAGAGGGACAAATCCCATCTTGACTTATCATTCTTCCCTACAAGAATCCGATTATGCCAATCGTAGCCTTTATAACCACCCGGTTAAGGGTAGCGTTTGAGGACGTCAAACATAATGTTCATCATGTGGAAGACCATAATAATCTCAGGTCTAAGGATATCAAATGATATAACTATTATGAGATTTAATTATGACATTTGACCATGACATAAATCTCATAACGGGTCTATCCAGTCCATTGTTCTCCAACAAGTACCCACAAGTTTAATCTGCATCCTATGCACCATAATCATCATATGATCATATGTTAAACTCATGCTAGCCTTTCATAAGTGCTAGGGACAATGATTATTATAATAAACATGCAAAAGATATAATAATCGGGTTTGTTATCTCTATAATAATGAAGCTATGATATAACGCATAGGCCTTTCTCAAGGGCCTAGGGCATAATATCCAACATTAGGAACCTCCAAGGACCTTCTCGGCATTTAGGACCTTTAAAGGACCTAAACAAGGCTTCCCAGAATCGCAGTTTTAGAGTCATCATCATATTAAATGAAGAGATTGACGAAATCTGGGATAAACACAACCCATATCTTATCAAAATCTTGGGAATCACGCCACTTCCATAAGTGGAAGTGCGGCCACTTCTTCTTTGGTCGGGCGTCAGCTTCTTCCTTGGTCGGGTGTCCACTTCTTCCGGGTCCAAAATCCTATAAATATGACCTTAGATCAGCAATTTTGATCAGGAATTCATTGTACGAGTTCTGCAGTAAAAAATGATGCTGAAACTCCTACTTTAAGCCTTTCTGGCACCTTCAAATCTCCTTCAAAACTCCAACAAGATTCAACACAAGGTCTTACCTAAACAAGGTGTAGAAACCCGCCTTGGACCTCTCACCCCGATTCCACGCTTAATTTGTGTTTTTACTTTGTTTTCATTGTATTCCGTTAGTTTTTGTTACTTCCTTTAAGTTCCTGACTGACTCCGTCAGTTCTGAGGGCTAAATTGAATAACAGTTCTACCTTTCCAGTCCATTCTGTCAAAAAAAAAAACCTTCTCAGAGTCAGGCGCCTCCCCGTCCTTAAGTCAGGGGCGCGCGCCTTTCTGGGCGTCAGTTACAAAATTTTCCAAGAATCTCTCCCTTGCTCATCAATGTCGATTTTCCCTGAGAAATCTTTGTTGCTTGACCCTGTTTTGGCACCAAAAGCAACCTCTTTTAAACTATAAATACCTCTGTTTCACTCCCTTTCAAAGGACCATCAATTCTCATACTAAAATCATTATGGCCAAATAGTTCAATACTCTCAAGGCATTTTTTAAGCAAAACAAGCAAAGTGTTCTTTAAGGTTTAGGTATTGCTTTCATCATCTTTTTCTCTACTCCATCTCCTTCTTTTTATTATTTTCTTAAGCATGCAATCTACCCAAATTGGGACATAGCACCAAAGTCTACTTCACTACATTGAAGTTGGCCAAGGAGTTATCTCCCTACATTCCAACTTCCCCTAATCCTCTAAAAACTCTTTTAATTGGTTATTATAGGAAGAACATAAGATCCTTCAAAGTAGAACACTTATTTGCAAGACCGGCCTTAGCCGGGGGGAGTGGGTGTTTAAGTACTTCCCACAACGTAACCTAACCCCCGAACCCGTCTCTTCGAATCTCTGGTTTTCGTGAACAAAATAGGCTATATTAGGTTTTTTTATGTTCCTTTAAAAACATAGATGGCGACACTAAACAAACATTAAAATCAAGTTAGACATCCTTGGAGAACCCAACGCTCTAACCAAGAAAGCGGGATTTTTCCCGGGGTATCTACACAAGGTAAGTGTCCTAGTATTTTATTCATGTTCTTAGATTAGATCCATATTATGCATGTTCTTATCATGTTGATTCATAAGTTCTTTATGCTCTTTATGTTCTTCATGTTCTTAGTGTTTATAATCACCATGATATGCCGCCTATGATAATCTAAGGTTTCGTCAAACCCAAAATAGATATAGGAACTACTTCTTACTATGAACTTTAGTTATAAGGTCCCATGATCATCATTGAATTCTCCAATGATGAATGCTGATGATCACATATCGATCATATCGGTGGTGTAATCATCATTCTAGGATGTGATAATCAAATAACTTCTTTCTCTCCCCTCCACCTTATGCATGATTTTGTTTCTTAAATCTATTCCCGTAAACATCGCACATGACCTACACACCTTAATCATGATAGAAAGTCCTATCATTTGGGCGAAAGGAGTGATCAGTTTAATATTTTTCTCCTATCAAAACTTGGCCCCTAAACCTTATTATCTATAATTACTAGCTTTTTCAATGTTTTAGCTTTAATAAATCGGTGTAGCGACTCTCCTATTTTTCATGCTATATTGAATATCTTTTTCGGTCATTAAATCACATTATTTCATAAAACTTCACATGCGTTATTGCATCAGAATGGGGTATCACAGAAATCCATTGGAGTTAGAGGTGATATGAACACCCAGAAAGTAGGAAAAAGGACTGAGGTCCTTGAGGGAGAACCGAGAGGATAGTTATGTGACAAACTGAGAAATTAATGCACAAGAAGGGCCTGTGACGATAATGTCATTAATATAGACTAGAAGATAGAAAGGATGAGAGGAATTGGTGCATATAAAGAGAGAGAGGGACCAATGAGGGTGGTATAAAATCGAAAGAAATAAAGTGAGTTTAAGTTCTGAGTATCATACATGGGGGCTTGGTTGAGGCCATAGATGGCTTTGTTATGACGACACATATGAGATAGGTTTGTGTCACCAATAAAGCCAAGAGGTTGGGACATAAAGACAATCTCTACGAGATTACGTTGCAAGAAGGCCTTGTTTATGTATAGTTGATAAAGATACCAACCATGACTAAGTTCAAGAGAGAAAAGAGACGAACGATGATGGGTTTAACTATAGGACTGAAGTATCAGAATTGTCAACACCAGGATGTGATGATAGCCTTTGGCAATAAGACGGGTATTAAAATTTGTGAATAGATTTATATGGGTTGCATTTTATGCGGAAAGCCACTTATAATTAACAATGTTATGGGAAGTAGTGGGTGGAACAAGAGATCAAGTGTTGTTTTGAGAGAGACAGCGTATTATTCTTTCATGGTGGTATGCGAATGAGGATAGGATAGGTCATGTTTGGTTGTGGTAAAAAGTCTTATAGGAAAGGTGATAGTGGTGAGGTTGGCATGTTTAGGGTTTGGTTTAATTCTATTGTTAGAAAGGTAATTGGTAATGGTTCATTGTGGGGGGAAGGGTCGTGTATGGCCAGCTGTGGAAGAGATGAAAATGATCATTTTCTAGGGGTATGGTAAATGGATTGAGATGTTAGGGATATGGATATTTGGGAAATTCGGGTAGGGAGATGAGATGAAGAAAGAGTGGAGAGAATGTGAGCAGGTTGGGGGGAAATGAGGTGGTGGGTTGGAGGATAGGAAAAGAGATGGAACACTGTTGTGAGTGAGTGACATAAGAGGGAGTAATGGTTTTGTTGATAAGGGAGGAGTATGGGAATTCAGTTTCAACAAATTTAACGTGTCGAGAGGCATAGACACGGTAAGAAGTGGGATCAAGATAACAGTAAGCACTTTGAGTGGGAGAGTAATAAACATATATTTAAGGGATGTATTGATGGGAAAGCTTATGAGGGGAGTAGGGGAGGAGCCATGGATAACAAAGACATCCAAATATACGAAGCTTGGTATATGTAGGAGGGGTATTGAAGAGATGGACATAAGGAGAGTCATTTTAAAGAGTGGCGATGGGAAGGCGGTTAATGAGATATGTTGTATTAGTGGAGGCGTATGTCCAAGAATTAAGAGGAAGGTTGACATGGGTGAGAAGAACAAGATTGGTTTCTACAATGTGGCGATAGCGACATTAACCCTAGCCATTATGTTCAGGTGTATGAGGAGGGTGAGGTTAGGTGAGAAATGCTAGTTTTCACAAGGTTAGGAGCGAGTATGATATATTCTCTTCCATTGTCGGTGAATAGTTGAATAATAGGTTGATTAAAGATTTTTTCAACAAGAGTTTGAATCTTGTGATGGTGGCAAATGTGTCAGATTTTTGGTTTAGGGGGGGTAGAATCATGTGTATTTGTTGTGGTTATTAAAAAAGGTGACATAATATTTAAAGTGGTCATGGGAGTAAACGGGAGATGTCTAGCCATGACAAGTTCCAAAGGAGCTTTTAAAGTAAGGGAGGAAGTGGAAAACATAACTTGTGCCTTTTATCAATACTGAAAGCATTAAAATGATAAAGATGAACTAAAGAAATTGATTTATTAAATTTTCTATCTTAAAGAGCCAAGAAATCAGGGCATTAGTGATGGTATGGGCTTGGGGAGGGGGAGGTGGTGTTAGGTCCTGGGGTTCGGTTACTTGTAGCAGGTGGAATGAAGACAACCGTTGTCTAATCTCGTTTAAATTGGCGATATTGAGAGATGACATGATTAATATTCCGACAGTACTGACATCGGCCATTAAAAGGTTTAGGAGAGGAATTGGTGTTCTAAGTAGAATGGGAAAAAGATGGATGAGAAGGACTGCAGCGATTTTGAGGGCGAGGGGAATTGACAAAAGTTGGCAACATGGACGGTGGCGGGGGAAGGGTACGGGTGTAATTTGTTGTTTGAAGGTGAGTTCATGATAAATGAGTTTTTTCATGAAGGGATTCATAGGAGATGGAGAGATCATGAGTATGGATGGTGCTAATGACAGGTTTACCGATTTCATAGTCAAGGGCTTTGAAGATTTTAGCAACGATATCCTAATTATCTATGGGGTTTCCGAGGATGGCTAGTTTTCCAGTACAACAGGTTTTGATTGGGTGATTTTGGTGAGAAAATCAAGGTTGTCTTTGATTTTAAGGATGTGACCTCGGGAGGGATTGGTATGTTGGAATAGAGATCATAAAAGGAAACGAAGAGAAGAAAATTCTGCAGGAGAGCGAGCGGGCGCCTGGGGTTCACCAGGCAGGCGCCCTAGTTGGCAGTAGCAATGACTCCTGGCGGAAACAAATGCAGGCGGCCACTTGCATAGCACCAGGCGGGCGCCTGGTGCCGCGTCACAGGATTCGGGAATTGCAGTTTTATCAGGATTTCTCTTATGTTTAGGTTTAGGTCTTATTCTAGGTTTGCTATATAAGCAATGTTCCGCCCCATAACTCATTGTAACTCCAGATTTACATATTATAGTATAAGATCCTGGCTTGGTAGTGCCCCCAGACGTAGTCAAACGTATTGACGAACTGGGTAAAAAATTTCTTGTGTTCGTTTTGTCTTTTGCTTTGGGTTTCTTATTTCTTGTGCTTGTTTGTGGTGCCGGTGATTTCTTGAGATTTGCTTGGGTGTTGGTTGGGAAGGGTCAATTCTACAACAACTGGTATCAAGAGCTTTGGTTGGACGATCAAAGGGGTTTTTCAAGCAATCAAGAATGGGCAAGGATAAACAAGCGGTGGAGAAATTTGATGGGTCTGACTATGGATATTGGAGGATGCAAATAGAGAATCTCTTGTATAATAATGATCTCTATAAGCCTCTAACAGGAGTCAAACCGGAAAAAGAAAAGCAGGAAGACTGGGATCTCATGGATCGGAAAGCCTTAGGGGTGGTTCGATCTACTTTGTCGAAGTGGATCGCGAAGATTACCAAGAAGGCGAAAACCACCAAGGAGCTATTGGATTATCTTACTGAGAGATTTGAAACTCCATCTGCTGCAAATAAGGTTGATTTGATACGCAAGATGGGTAGTCTCAAGATGCAAGAGGGAGGATCCATAGCTAAACACATCGATGAATTTATGGATGTTATAGACTCATTGACTGCGTTGGAGATTACTTTCGGTGACGAGGTTCATGCGTGTTTATTGCTAGCGTCCTTAGCAAGGAGTTGGAGCGGAACGGTGACAGCGTAAATGCTTCAGCGGGTAAGAACAAATTGAAGTATGATGATGTTAAGGACTTTCTCTTGGACGAGGAAAATCGCATAAAGAAGTTGGGGACACCGTCTACTTCGGAATCTGTCTTGGATACAACTAGTAAGGGAAGACCGGGTTCTAGCAATAAAGGGAGAACAGGGTCAAGGGAAAGTGTAATAGGGGGTGGAGATCAGTATGAGGAGAACAAAGAAAGACCAAGGGTTGCAAGAGGATCGGTAGAGTGCTATCATTGTAAGGAGTTAGGACACTACAAGAGGGATTGTCCCAAGCGAGGGGATAAATCGGCGAATGTAAATCGAAGGTGAAGATGTACTGGTTCTAAGTGTTAGTAGTGCGCTAGAATCAGGGTGCTGGATTCAGGGGCATCATTCCACTCATGGGGGCATGCAAAGGAGATGGAAAATTATACTTCCGGTGATTTCGGTAAGGTCTATCTGGCGGATGGCGAGCCTTTGGAAATCAAGGGGAAGGGGGATGTCAGAATAGGAGCATCGGACGGGAACGTCTTACATCCACATTCCGGGTTTGAAAAAGAACCTGATTTCAGTTGGGCAGCTGGGTAAAGAAGGTTACACGATAACTTTTAGCTGCAAGAACTGGGTTATTACCAAGGAGGATTGTGAGATCGCTCGGGTAATAGGGAAGGAAGATTGTATTTGACAAACACCAAGGATAGTATCGCGGTGGCGTCAACCAAGGGTGATACGGATTTATAGCACTGTCGATTGGGTCACATGGGTGAGAAGGGGGTATCCCCGGTAACTTCTCGGGGTGGTGTGTCATATTACATGACCTTCATTGATGATTCGACAAGGAAGGTCTGGGATTACTTCTTAAAAGGGAAAGATGAATCTTTCAGGATGTATAAGAAGTGGAAGGCCTTGGTGGAGAATCGGATTGGACTCAAGGCTAAATGCTTGAGGTCTGTTAATGGTGGGGAGTATGAGCTCAAGGAGTTTAAGGAATACGGTGATGCGAGGGAGATTCGCATGGATATTCTAAACTCGGGTGGGAGCGGCATGGTTCATGATGACCAAGGACAAGGGGTCACTGAAGATGGACCAAATACTCCAGGACCGGATATTCCGCTGCGTAGATCTAACGGTGAGTGTAGATCGGATGCAAAGGCTCCAGGTTTCTCAAGCAAGGTGAAGTTGAAGCTGGGTTTAGCTTCAACGGTGCTTGGAGAATAGGGGAGGAGGATGGTACTACCATGATCAAGGTGAGCACTAGGACGACACCAAGGATGAGTTGAAGACGGATACGGGGTTTGTATACGCGGTTGATCTCTAGGTGGGAGATTGTTGGAATAGAGATCATAAAAGGAAACGAAGAGAAGAAAATTCTGCAGGAGAGCGAGCGGGCGCCTGGGGTTCACCAGGCGGGCGCCCTAGTTGGCAGTAGCAATGACTCCTGGCGGAAACAAATGCAGGCGGGCGCTTGCATAGCACCAGGCGGGCGCCTGGTGCCGCGTCACAGGATTCGGGAATTGCAGTTTTATCAGGATTTCTCTTATGTTTAGGTTTAGGTCTTATTCTAGGTTTGCTATATAAGCAATGTTCCGCCCCATAACTCATTGTAACTCCAGATTTACATATTATAGTACAAGATCCTGGCTTGGTAGTGCCCCCAGACGTAGTCAAACATATTGACGAACTGGGTAAACAATTTCTTGTGTTCGTTTTGTCTTTTGCTTTGGGTTTCTTATTTCTTGTGCTTGTTTGTGGTGCCGTTGATTTCTTGCGATTTGCTTGGGTGTTGGGTTGGGAAGGGTCAATTCAACAACATGGTATAGGTGGTGTTGAGAATGTTTTAAGCCTCTCGTGAAAAGGTGGCTTGAATGACTAAAGGCGCTACGGTGGGAACAAGTGTTCTAAGAAGAGAGCCTAGGAGAAGACAATCTTGGGGATTCTGATTATGGTGGGGTTGTTGGTTTCTTGCCATCAACGGTTAGTTTAGTTGAAGGTGGGGGATGGGTGCCATCTAGAAATTTGAGAAGATCAAGTCCATAGAGGATGGACTGAATTAGGGATTCCCATGGAAAATAGGGAAGAGGTGTGAGGGTCTTGTATTGAGAGAGGTTGACAAAGATGGTGGCCTGGGGGAGTTGGGTTCTATCGGGTTGGGGATAGTGGTGGTGGTGTTCATCGCTATAGGGTGAGGAGGATCTGGTGGTGGTGACCGGAAAAAAAAAAACTCTGGATCAAGAGAACTCTTATACCATATACAGTACTCCGTAGAGAATATATGATAAGTTTGTACATTTATTCATAATATTGGAACCCTATACTATACAAAGAGAGAGTTTTTCTAAATTTCTAGACTGGTTAGAAAATCAAATTATAATTAAGAGACTATACATACAATCCATGAGCAAAGAGGATTCTATCCCAGTAGTTTAGATCAAGGTTCTAAAAAGCGCTAGGCGGTTGCTAAGCGCCACAGCTAGGGATGGCGGAACCGGACCGGAACCGGACCGGAAAAGCCCGGAACCGGAGCAAACCGGGGAGGAAACCGGAACCGCAAGGCATCCGGGCCGGTTCAGGGTTACATATATGCCGAACCGGACCGGAACCGTAACCGGACCGAAAATCCCTTGTTTTTCAATAATTTTAAAGGGGGGACCGGAACCGTACCGGAACCGGACCGAACCGGGACCGGATTGTACCAAACCGGAACCGGGGTAAGCGCGGGCCGGTTCAGGGTCACCTTTTTGCCGAACCGGAACCGGCGGTTCCGAACCGGGCCCGGAACCGGTTTTGGCCATCCCTAGCCACAGCTGAGCCTAGCGCCTATGCGGAGCTTTGACAGGATCTAAGTGGGGCCGAGAATTCGGACATAGTTATAATATTCTAGGCGGGACCAAGACGTTTCATGAGCGCCTAGGCGAGCGACTTTTAGTACACTGACATATATTTTTTTTCATAATGAAATAGAAGGGACATGGTCACTGAAGGAAACTTATTTATTTGTGCTCGAAGTATAAATACTTGCTAATTGATGATATCACATGAGCCTCATGGCTTTCTCTCTTAATTGTTTGATCAATTGTTAAATATTTTTAGGATATATCAGTTGTAGATTGATTCAATGTATTACTATTTTTTTTTTACTTTCTTTGTCTCATAATAAATATTATATTATTTTTAGTTAAAATAATACGCTATTTTATATAAAAAAAAAAATACTCTTTCTGTCTCTAAATAAGTGTCCATTTTAAAAAAAAATCTTGTTCCAAAATGAGTGTCTTTTTTTAATATAACTTTGTCTCTAAATATTTTTTTCCGAAATTTTTTTCACCGGTATTTTTATACGTGCAAAACTAAATGTTTGGAAAGGAGATTACAAGATTATATATGAATCTTTGCCACCAAATTGTACAAAGAGTTAGGTTTTCAGATGTCCTTTAAAATAAATTTGGACACTCATTTAGGGATAGAGGTAGTAGTATCAATACAAATAATAATGTACAAACAACTAACACACATTTCTCAAATGAATCGATGAATCCACAAGTGAATTGCATCACTTGTTGTGAGACCGGGGGTGATATTTTATATAAGGTGTGGTTGGATTCATTCAAATTAGTAGGAAATGAATAATGATAAACATAAAAAATCCATATATAATTTTTTTAAAATAAAAGACTAGGGTTCCTCAAAAACGATTTCATGTAGATTTAATAAAAATAAGATATCCCAAATTAAAGATCATAATTAACATTTTCTGGTGCAACTTATTAAGTAACAAGATAATTTAGAGGAATAAAATAATTAATAATCGTACAGTTTTTAGGAAAGAAGTGAAATGCATACTCCCTCTGTCCCATTTTAAGAGTAAAAAATTACTAAAAGAGCGTCTCATTTTAAGAGTCAAAATCTTAAAATAGAAAGTGGGTCCCAGATGTCATACCCACAACAATTATTCACTAACTCTTCTCTACCACATTTTCTCTCTCCTACCTAACTATCAACACTCAAAACACATCACTTTTTCCTTAATTTTTGAACACACCCATTTTTTTTACTATTAAAATGGGACACATGGAGTATATCAAAGCAAGATTCAAGAAGTACCAAACCATAAGTCTTGTGTGCCTAAATATAGTAGTTATAGATTTGTGTGCTTATTTAACAAAGTAATTCCAAGACAATATTTTCTTCTTTTTCTTTTTCTTTCTCTTTTTATTTGTTTGTCTAAAGTTCTTTAATTTGATTACGTTCAGTAATATTTGTATTTTCCAAAAAACATATTTTTTCAAAATTAAATTTTGAAAAAAAATGGAATGATAAACATCATACTCCCTCCGCCCAGATTAAGGTTTTTACTTTCTTTTTTGGTTTGTCACGGACAAGGTTTTTAGTTGTTTTATTACTTAAAATAGACAATGAGACTCACTTATCATTGTCACAATAAAAACTTTTTACGCACTTTATCTCTCCTACTTTCTTCTATTTTTATTTTTCATACTCACAACATTTAATTTTTTTAATCTCCGTATAAATTCAAATTTATAAACTTAGTCCGAGACGAATGGAGTACTAGTTCGTGTCTTAGCCCTCCTCCACTTTCTGACACACACAGCTGGAGATGGGCATAAGGGCAAACCCGCCCGGCCCGGCCCTTATTATTCACTAACCCGCGGGTTAACGGGCTTGGGCCCGCCCGTGGCGTGTGAGCCCGCGGGCTGGACCCGGCCCGGCCCGCTTCTTCAATGTGACTTAGGCCTGCCCGTCGGCCCTTGGGTTTAACCCAAAGGGCTTGAACGGGTTTTCTCTTCTTTTTTTTTTTTAATCTGGAAAAATACAGAATTTTATAAAAAAAAAAAAATTAACAATATTAAAGACTTTAAAATTTAATTTATAATTTAGTAATAATATAAGTAGCCTTTATTCCTTTAATAATATTAGTATGTTATTAAAGAAAATAAAAATAGTGAAAAAAGTTTATAATTGTAATGAATAAATATTTTAAAATATAAACATACTCCATTTAAAAAAATTATAATAATTAAGTAATAATACAAATGCATAAATAAATTAATGTAGTTACTTTTTATAAATAATATAAACTATTTTCAGAAATTCAAATAAATAAATAAATTAATTAATTTTGAAATTTCAAGGGCTACGGGCGCGGGCCGTTTCACGGGTTTGAGCCCGCGGGCTCAAGCCCGGCCCGTTGGATATATTGAAGGTCCGGCCCGCCCGTTAAATGCAAGGGCCAAGGGCCGGGTTCGGGAGGCGGGCTCACGGGTTAAAGGTTTGACGGGCGCGGGTTGACGGGCCGACGGGCCGCCCGCGGGCTTGGCCCCGAAATGCCCATCTCCACACACAGCTCTCATCTCATCTAACTGGCGTAAACTTGATGCCTGATTTTGCAAGTCAAGCAATCTTCCTTGAGGCACTTTTTTATTTTATTTTTTCTTATAATCTCCATTTTCCCCTAAAACCCAACTCCATTTCCAAGCTCTATTTTATACAATGTTAAAAATACTTTAAAAATTAAAATAGAACCTGCTTTATCTCTCTCTCTCTCTCTCTCTCTCTCTCTCTCTCTCTTACACTACTTGGAGTACTAGTATAAGCTCATGCTTAATGCTGATCCTTCACTACCAAAACCCTTCTCCATAACTCTCCTCTCTCTCTCTCTCTGTACCTCTCACTACCAAAACACTTCTCCACTTTGGATCATAACATAACACTCTATATTGTCCCTCACTTTTTGTATTTCTGCTCTTCAACCATGTTTAAGCCTTTTAAGCTCAATCCCTCTTCTCAACATTACTACAAAAAATAAGCTTATGCATGATCAAGATCAATAAATTAATTTCTCTTCATTTTGTATTTGTAGTAATTATTGTTTCAAGCTAGCTAGCTAGCTACCAGCTTTCTATGTTCTTCCATTAATTCTTTCTTCACTCATATGCCTATTTCCTAGCTACTAGCTAGCTTTGTCTTCTTGAGGTAAGACTACTGTTTTTGGGCTTTTTGACCATCTTCTTATCTCCCTTTCTTTGTGTTTGATCAAGAACTGCAAAATAGGCAATTTGCAGATAGTAAAAATTCCTTTTTATTTGGTGGGTTTTGTTCAAACTATGTGGGTAATTCAAGAGATTTCTTTCTTTGCATTCTAGTGTGTGTGTGTGTGTGTGTGTGTGTTTCTTGGTTTGTTTTCTCTCTCACACACAAACACATTCCCAAAGGGAGTTCAAATCCAATTCATGGGACCTAGGTTTTCTGTTTCCAGCCTCTTATGTTAGAAAGATTGTTATCAAGTCAAGAATTTCCTAGTTCCCCAAATTAGTGTCTTGTTTCCAAAAGAGTGGACCAATTTGTTACAAAGAAAGAAACACAAACTTCCTATTAGTTAGTTTGTTTGCACCTGACCCCTCTTCACTCTTAATTTAATCATTCATTTTGACCTCTCTTAATTCTCTCTCTCTCTCTCCTAGTTACCCTTTTGGTCTCCAACCAAAAAATAAAAAAAAAAATGGATCTTTCAAGTCAAGAAGAAGGGGAGATGCCAATTCCAATCAACAGCACATATGGCCATGCTCACATGATTCATCATGACCCTGTTGCAGCAGTTCCACCCCACCACCACCACCACAATCACATTATCATCCCAACTCCAGCACAAATAATACCTCCCACAAGTGGGCCCATCATACCGACCTCACCCTCACCTCTAGAAGAAGAAGATCATGTTGTTGGGCTTGGGCCTGGAACTGGGCCAGTGGGGCCCAATTACCACAACAAGAAGATGGTGGTCAAGTACAGAGAGTGTCTCAAGAACCATGCAGCCTCCATGGGAGGCAATGCAACAGATGGGTGTGGTGAATTCATGCCTTCTGGTGAAGAAGGCACCATTGAAGCCCTAACTTGCTCAGCTTGCAATTGCCACAGAAACTTCCATAGAAAAGAAACTGAAGGTGACCATTATCATCATCATCAAGCTTCTCCCCCATGTGACTGCAGTGGGCCCCTCCATCTCAGCAGAATTGGGCTTGGTGGGAGGAAACTCATATTGGGTCATCCCCATAATCATCATCAACAACAGATGCAGATACAGATGCAGACGCAGATACAGACGCAGCAGCAGCACAAGGCTATAATGGGCCCAGAGTCTTTTGTGTACACTCATGCAAGAGGAGGAGGGCAAAGTGGGCCAGGACAGGCTCATCATCCAATGATAATGTCATACAATATGGGGTCAATGCCATCAGAGTCTGATGAGCAAGATGATGGTGGGATTAATGGGCTTGTTAGCAGTAGTAGGCCCACTTCACAGATGATGGTGGTGGGGAAGAAGAGGTTCAGGACAAAGTTTAGTCAGGAACAGAAGGAGAAAATGTTCAACTTTGCAGAGAAAGTTGGGTGGAAGATTCAGAAGCAAGAGGAGTCTGTGGTGCAACAGTTGTGTCAAGAGATTGGAGTCAAGAGGAGAGTGCTCAAGGTTTGGATGCACAATAACAAACACAATCTTGCTAAGAAAAACTCTTCATCTACAGATCCAGGGCCCGTGCTGTCCTAAGGCATTGCAGTCCGAATGCTCTAGGACTGATTCATTTTTAATTTGGATGATTGAGAGTTGTCCAAGAGTATTTCTGGTATTCCACCCCCAACAATAGAGGACATGTGCTTGGAAATGAGCCGGGTGAAGAAAATTGCAATGCAGTCCAACTAGACACGCTCCGGTCCTTCCTTTACTCCTAATCTTAAAAGTCATATTTAGGGTTTATTTTGACTTTTTTTTTCCTCTTCTGTTTGACTTTTGTTTCATGTTTGGGGTCAAATTAATAGTATATTATAATAATAAGATTATTAGTTATTTAATGTGATGTTAGGTACTTCTTAGGAAAGGGGAATGGTCAATATTTGTAATAGTGGGTGGTGGTCTTGCCCAAGTCCAAGTGACTTGGAAGGGGGTTTGTTATGAATTATGATTCCCCTTTAAGTATGTTATTGATATGAATAATCTATATTAAGAAAGAAGAGTTGCATGCATATTCTTTAGTATATACTGTATGTGTTTGATGGAGAGTGAGGGCAAGAAAAGCTTCTTAATCAACAACATTCTTGTTTATTCCTCCATAATTAACAAACAAATGAGGTCAACTTAAAGTCAAACATTTGCCTTTTGCATCACTAATTAATGTAAATTATGCCCTTTTAGGGAGCCAAAACTGACTTGCATCAAAGTGCATGATGCAAATTACTGTACACTAATCATTACGAGATTTCGTTGCAGCTTGTGATTGAGATATTGCCACGCGATCTAGCATGAAATATGCGCTCAAAAGTATCTCGATATATGTGAAATCTATAAAGCACTTTTAATCTCAACCCTTTATCAATCTCAACCCTTTATCTCGCGGAGTGGTTCAATCTGCACAGGATTAATTCCATGTTTATGCATGTAAATACTAGAGCAGTATGATGTCTACTATCAAGTTAGCTTCTAATGATACACTCCTTTATAAAAAGAGGAAACATTTATACTGTTCAGTCTGTTTGTTTAAGTGCCATCCATATTGTTGAGGAGTTTTATTAATTAGGATTTTAAGTCTTTCCACTTTAAGAGAATATATGAAAAGTAAGGTTAATGAGTTCATGATGTCACACACATACACATACATATATTAAAAGTTAGGATAAGTACTGTAGTTCTTAAAATTGGAAACAATGTGCATATATATTTGTTTAATTTTCCAAATATTTGATTATCAAACCTAAACTACTTATATAAATGAAGCCATATTAACAAAGAATATAGTTTCATCTGATAATGTCTAATTGAAAGTGAACATTTTCTTAATTAAAAGTGAACGTGTGGACAGCTTTCCTTTTGATTGAACTGTAATCATATACTCCCTCCGTCTCATTTCAATTTCCAAATACTAGGTTGGCACGGGGATTAAGGGAAAAAGTGAAAAAGATTATGTGTTGTGAGTGTTGATAGTTGAGTGGGAGAGAGAAAGTGGGGTAGAAAATAGTTAGTGGGTTAATGGATGTGAGTGTGCAAGTGGGTTAAAACTTGCCATTTTTGGATTTTGCAATTTTAGTTGGGACACCCTTTTTGGCAAGTTTTGCAATTTGAAATATGCGCTGGAGGGAGTAGTCAATACACTAGCATAGTACTACCTCCGTCCCAGTTTAAGGTTCTTAGTTTGTCCCAGTTTAAGATTTTTAGTTTTTTAGATGCTTATTTGAAGGAACTTTGAGTAAGCGATGAAAATTTTAAAACTTGTTATTGGTACACCATTATAAATACTATCAATAACAACTTTTAGATCTCCATTATGATAATTGGATTAACCAATAATTATTGCTCAAAGTTCCTTCAGAGAAACATAAAAAAAAACTAAGAACCTTAGGACGGAGGGAGTACTGTTTTTTGTTTGTAATTCTATAAACTTTATGAAGATATATTTGTCTAAAATAATATTCACATTTTGTCATTTTAAGAATGAAACACAGTTTAAACCTTAAATTGTGTGTGTGTTTAAACAGAAAACACAGTTTGTCATAAAGGCGTAACAAAAAGGAATACGAGAACCTTAAATTGGGACAAAAAATATGAAAATTGAAGGCTTTTTAGTGCTTTTTATTGGAAGTTGCCCGTTTATACATAGTCAGTAAAAATAATTTTGACTCATATTTGATTTGTTAAAAAAAAAAAAAAAAAAAAAAAAAGAGAGAACACTTTGACTTCGCCACTTAATATTAATTAGATTGACAAATTGTCTAATACTCCCTCAGACCCAAAATGATTTTCTCATTTACCATTTTTCATTGTTCAAAAAAGTTATTCTCATTTCTACAATTTAGGCTTAAATGTTCATAAATACAAACTTGGCTAGTGAAGCAAGTGTTCATATCCTTAAAAAGTTTGAATAGTCAAATATGAATATCATTTTAGGACGGAGATAGTAGTTAATTACTAGAGCGAATAGGCTTGTAAGGTCATCACATGATTTCCCTCATGTATTGGAATATAGGAGTATATATATACGTTTAAGACAAACCTAACCTAACCTGCCACATCAATTCATCATCCTCAGGTTGTCTATTGCGTGAATTTGAAAATCTTAGCCCTCTCAATAATTTCACGTGCAATAACATTCCCACATTTATGACATTAATCTAAACTCACCAAATCCTCTGATTCACTTATTTGGCTGTGCATATATTCCCTCCGGACCAAAATAACTGTTTCTTTTGACATTTGCACGATTCTTAAGAAAATCAATTATTATCATGATTTAGTGACAAAAGTGCTAACTTTACCCCTATTAACTGTGCATCTTTACTACATTAATGTCTCACGCTAAGACAATTAATAAAACAGAACAAGTTTCAATGCAAGGGTAAGAAAGACATTTAGCCCAAAAATGACAGTTATTTTGGACCAAAATTTTAGCTTAAAAGTGACAGTTATTTTGAACCGGAGGGAGTATATAATACTAGTATATGTTTTGGGGGTGAAAAAATCAAACAACATTTTAGAATGACATCTTAACTTTTACATGTTGCAGGTTTAATATTACGATCCTATTTTTTAGGGATTGGTTAACGAACATGGAAAAGGCAAAGACTTAGTCAAACAACACGAGTCAATTATCTTCAAACGGCAACAAGATCAAATCCTCAACAAACACTCCGAGAAGTTAAGGATAGAATAGTATAGCTTGTTATTTTCTTTTTAGTATAAAAGGACACACTCACTCCGTTCTCAACTTTGTTTACTGCACTCAAAGACTAATAAAAATTACATGTTCGAGGTTTTATGCCGGCGAGTAAGTTGCTCATGGGCTTTCCTCATTAAATATTGTGTCTTACGTATTGAATTTCAAGTTCTTCATTCCATTAGCACCCAATTCCATCACTTTAGTTAAGTAGCTGAAATTTGACCGAAACAATATACTCCCTCCGTTCCATTCCAGAAAAGTTGAAACATTTACTTTGGAGTTGGGAAATTAAGGATATAATATTATATTAAGAATGAAAGGTAGAGAGGAAGAGAGAATTAGTGGGGGTGGAAAGAGAATGAGTGGTTGGGAGGAAGAGAGAGAATGAATGGAGGATTATAAAAGTAATAAAACGCTTTCATTTTTGGATTGTTGCAACTTTTGTGAAATATCCTAAATGGCAAAATGTTGCAACTTCTTTAGAACGGAGGGAGAATATGCTAACAAATTTGGATTGAGTGCTTTATAACTAATCAACCATGAATTAGGAATATTTTAATGTTATTGAATTTATTATCACCCCAATTATTTATGAGTGTCCATAAATAGAATCAACCACTGTCTTAATGGGGTGCTAACTAATCCAATTTAAAGCGAGTTACGAGTAGGAGAGGAAGCAAAATTCTCCAAACAACTGCATTCTCATAACTCGATGTTAAAAGCTCTAGTTAAGACAATTTTATATCAGCAATTACACTGTCCAATCATTCTGAATTCTAAATAAACCTGAAAATTTATACATTCTACAACACTAGTACATTAGTTCTTGAGTATGCGTATATTCCCTCCGTCTCAAAATAGATGTCGTTTTGGGAGTTAAATTTTATCTAAAAATACTTCTCGTTTCACTATTTCCAAAGCTTTTGTATTGCTTTATACCAACTATACTCTTAATAATGATAGTGAACTATCTCTTACCTAACTACTTAGTTAGTTGAATTTTAGGGGTATTTGAGATTTCTTCACATGCATTAATGGCATTTCTTAATATGTGTGAAACACTCCAAAACGACGTCTATTTTGAAACGGATGGAGTACTTGAAAGAAACTTTTTATATAAGATACACTCTCCCACCCACAATAAGTGTCACTTTTTTTTCCGTCTAAAATACGTCCTGGCATCCAGAATAAGGAAATAATGTTGATGATAAAACTATAGTAATACAATTTATTAACAATAAAGCACATTATTTAAAAAGTTTGAAAAATCGGCTCCCAAACTTAGTACTCCATGATATATAGAGCTCTGTCCCAAAATAATCTTCTCATTTGATATATCTCTTTGTCTCAAAAAGTTCTGACCATTTATACAATTGAGCTTAAAAGTGGATAAACAAAGCATGGCTAGTGAAACAAGTATTTATATTTTTAAAAAGTTTGAATAAGAAATCAGTTTGGACCGAGGTAGTATAAAACACTTTTAGAGAGACTAGTGTTGAAACGAAGGTGGTGGAATGTAAGGAAATACGAGGGGAGTATTAAATTATGAAACCATACATGATCTTCCGGGCCAAATAAATATGTCAGAAAAGTTCACACACAACATTCATTATTTATCTACCTGGCTCTGGCTGGAGGGAGGGACCCCAGCTGGAATTGAAATGACGTTTCTGCCCACACAGCCATCAATCAATCAATCAATCAATCAATCATATCCCAGTAAAATGTAGAGCAAAGTTTTTGTATTTACATGTAGGTCAACAATTCAGCATGTACTCCCTCCACCCCAGTTTATTGTTCTTACTTTCCCTTTTGGTCTGTTCCAGATTATTGTTTTTAGTTGTTTTATTCCATAAATGGAAAAGAATGAATAATGCTTTGGAGGAGCTTGCCCTCAAAAAGTTCATTTAATTACAAAAAAACATTTACTTACCTAACTTACTTTCACTCACTTGCTTCATGAATAGTGTTGTTGGACATTTATATCCTTCACTCTCTGCTTTTGGTGGACTCATTTCCTTTGTTTTTACCTAGGTTTCTTAATAAGCGTGCATAGTCAAACTAAGAACAATAAACTAGTACGGAAAGAGTAATTCAAGAAATCAAAATATGAGAGGATAAAAAAACAAACCTATTGGCCATATATAGGGGTGGCAATTTTTTATCAAATCCATTAGTCAATCCATTAACCCATTATAAAAAGACTTATTGGATGTTATCCATTAAACCCAATAGTAGTAATGGGTATAATGGGTAAACACCCGTATATACCCACAATATTAATGGATTAAATGGGTTTTAACCCGGATAACCAATGGGTTTATCCAAAAGTTTTGCACCAACCAACTCTCCATAAAACCACACCCTACCCACTACACCTCTAACACCACCCTCTTCATCCATCCTATCCACCACCCCCCAACTACCCCACCCCACCCCCACCCTACCCCACCCCACCCACCCACCCCACCAAAAAAATTAATTTTTCACTCATATTAAAAAAAAATATATATATGAACATCTCCACCACCCCCAACTACCCCAGCACCCACCCCAACCCCACCCTACCCCACCCACCCACTCACCCACCCACGCCACCAAAAAAAAAAAAAAAAAAAAAACTTCTTTTCACTCATATCTAAAAAAAAATGAACATCTCCAACTACCCCATCACCCACCCCCCCCACCCTACGCCACCCACCCAACCCAAAAAAAAATAAAAAAAAAATCTTTTCACTCATATTAAAAAAAAAAATGAACATCTCCACCACCCCCAACTATCCCAGCACCCACCCCACCCCTACCCTACCCCACCCACCCCACCCAAAAAAAAAAAAAAAAACTTCTTTTCACTCATTAAAAAAATAAAAAAAAAATGAACATCTCCACCACCCCCAACTACCCCAGCACCCACCCACCCACCCCCACCCTACCCCACCCACCCATTCACCCCACCCAAAAAAAAACACTTTTTTTCACTCATATTAAAAAAAAAATGTACATCTCCACCACCCCCAACTACCCCAGCAGCCACCCCACCCCCATCCTACCCCACCCAAAAAAAAAAAAAAAAAAAAAAAACTTCTTTTCACTCATATTAAAAAAAATATATGATAAATGTGGAGGTGTGGGGAAATAAGGGGCGGTGGCGGCAACAACGGCGGTATTGGAATGGGACGTATGGTGGGGTGTGGGTGTGGGTGGGGTAGAGGGTGAGTGGGGGTGGGGTGGTTGTGGCGTGGGTGTAATGTGAGTGCAGTTAATTTGTGTGGAAATAATGGGTATACCCGGGTGATATCCATTCGAGAATGGATAAACTTGGATATTATCCATTTATACCCATTAACTATAATGGGTATAAATGGGTAATATCCAAGTTTATCCATTATCTTAATGGACAAGTATGAGTTTTACCCATTATGATCCGAGATACCCATTTTGCCACCCCTAGCCATATATCCAGATTGCAGTGGCCCACATTGAACCATACACTCCTCTATTGCTTGTAACAGAAACTCCTCAATTCATTGTGTTGGATGAGGGTATAGGTATGAAGTAGTAATGAGTAATACAACACTTGATTGCTGCATAAACACAAATACCACTTTACAACTCCCTCCGTCCCACTGCAAAGATAGTCTCAATTGACTTTTACAAGCCAAATCCGACCAAAAGATAGTCTCCTTTGACTTTTACAAGCCAAATCCGACCAAATATTAATAGCAGTCTCTTCATATCATAGTGAAACTTCAAAAATTATTGCTCTTAATAAATCAGTAATTAATTTATCTGTAACAATTTTTGGAAATCTATAGAGGATTAAATTAACACCAATGTTTCGTCAGAGTTCACTTGGATTGACTATCAGTCAAATGAGACTATATTTCCGCGATGACTGGAAGTAGTAGGAAGAACTGCCGTGAATCCGGATGAAACTACTATCTATAGCATTGTCATTACCTTATAAGTGATATAGGGGAAGATTTTATTCGTTCTTTTACATATACATACCACAAAGCATGCCTCCGCCTTTCTAAATTATGAGAAATTATATTACACTCAAAAGGGGGGCAAAAAAAAAAAAAAACACAATGCTTCTTGTTTTGATGAGCTCTTGCCCCTCTTTGATCTGTGATAATTACACCTCTTCCTCCTTACCTAGTATAACCAACTACTTTTGGTCATCAACGCAAAGCTCATATGAGGAGGCTACAAAGGCCTCTCGAGCTCCATGACTGGCCCATCATACAGAACCCATGGTTCCCACGATCTCACAGATACATACAACCAAAACTTCTCAAAAACATGCTCTTTTTGTTCAACCAAGAACCCAGATCCAGAAACTTTACCTAATTCATTTTCTGCTTCACTTGAGTAAGTTGGAGGAATAATTGCATACATCTTTCTATTTAACCAGTTCGCATAGCCGAGCTCGGCCAGGATTAAGGTGTGATTCTGCCATCACCCACCCCTGCAACAAATACAAACCCATTTAGTTTTCATTTATTTTTCTGCGATTTTCAAAATGATATTAAACAGATAAGTAGATTTGCATTACGTGTTCATGAAATTGCTAAGGTCTCACAATACTAGTCTTCTTAGTTCTTACAGATATAGTGTTCATATACATGGACCACATGCCAAGCATACCCCCAAAAAAGATCCATTTTGTCCTTAGTCATTATTACTCTCTCCGTCCCATAAAGATAGTCTTGTTTGACTATTCAAGCTTTTTATCAATTTGTTTTTTCATTGACATAATTATCCTCAATGAATGGCAACTAATATGGAAGTTCATTAAAAAAACTTTGTAGGATTGTTTTCTTAAGATAGGATGGCTTTTGAAAGTTCGTAGACTTTACTACTCAAATTATAGCAATGGGACATACAAATATGGAAACTAGGAACAACATTCTGGGACAGGTAGTATAATTTTCTGTTAACTAGGCAGTAGATTGTAAATTGATAACTACAAGCTGTACGCACAGATATGTGAATACTATTAATTTACCTGCTCTTTAGCTTGGTTCTTAAAAGGACCATACAATGCAGACACCACTTTATAAGATTCGGCGACATGAGCTTCAAGATCGGCAGATGTTGGCAAGAGAGATGAAGGATCATCTTCAGGATGCTTAGTGATGGATTTCGATGATCGAATGATGTGCAACAGAACATGAGCCTGCATTGCACGTTAAAATCAAGCTTTAACCATACCTATGTCAAAATCCAGTCCCGGAAGGATAGTCCCATTTGACTTTTTACAACCTTGACCAAACATTAATGTCAATCTAATCATCCCAATAAAATTCTAAAAATTATAATTAATAAATCACTTAAATGGTTTATCAATTACAAAATTAACTAGGATGATTAGGTTGTCGTTAACATTTGGTCAAAGTTCACTTGTGTTGACAATAAATGTCAAATGGGGATATCTTTTCAGGAAGAACGGAATACTACAAAGATTAGTCAAACTGCTCACGTGGAAAGCCGCCTTCAAAATATCATCCGACTTTGCTTGGTCCTTGAGCAATGCATATATATTACCCTTTATAGGATTGTATGTCACCATATATCTCTCTTGCTATAATTAATACACTTAAAAAGTTGTTAAAATTGAAAGATAGCAAATAGCTGCAGTAAAGGAGGTGATTTATAGACAAATGAGTATTAGGCTGTAAGGGAGATGTGCACCTCAAATACAGGCTCTACTGAGAAATAAGAGTTTGCATCTTGAAATGCATCCTTGAATCGTGACCCTAACACAAGTAACCAATTGGTATAAGGACTAGAGACCCAACTGACGCCAAACACTGTCAGATTAAAGAAGAAGAAGTCAATGAAAGGCACAATATAATTACCAAGAACTATAGGCCTGTCTTTGGACCATGGGAAGTTGAATATTTTTTCCATCACATTCCCTTCATGCAATGTTGGAACTCGCCCTGAAATACAAATACATAACACAACCGGTCAGCATATGCTTCTGTTTTCGTCATGTCAAAATCCACTTCCATGAACCATTTCAGTGAAAGGGTACAAGAAATGATTGGTGATTGAAGGAGTTAAGGCATAAACGGTTCTGATCTGAGACTTAATCATACTGCTTGTGACCAATTATGTTCTAGGCTAAAACATAAATGAATGTTCCAATTTCATTTAAGTGGCATTCTGAGAAGGGTTAATGACAATTTAGACCTTAAAGTCATATACCACCCTCCCAAACGGACCCTGATGTTTTTTTTTGGCCAGATTAGACCTTGACGTGTAAAAAACTCGCCAGTTAAGGCCTTTTTGACGGATTTTGTTAGAAAAGTTAGTTAAGGGACTTAATGAAAATTCCAAACTTATTAGGGCTGAAAATCAAAACATTTACATCATTTCAAAACAAAATTAAATTAAACTTGAACCCAAAAAAAATAATTATCATCTATTTTCTTCTATATATAAAAAAAAAACTAAGGAAATTAAATAAGTAGATTGTTTTAGTTTACCAATTTTTGTGCACCTATTAAAAAAGGTAGAAAAAAAAGTAATTTTCTTTTCCAAATAATAGAATTAATTTATTTTTTAAAATAATATTACAATAATTTTAAAAATGAAACAAAAAAATTTAATTAAATATATGAGCACTTAAATATTTGAGGAATGTATGTACTCCCTCTGTCCCAGAGTATATGTCCATCTTTCCTTTTTAGTCCGTCCCAGAGTATATGCCACTTCCAAAAATGGCAAAGAATCTTTAATATTTCTCCAACTCATTCTCTCTCCTACTTTACTTTTACACTCACAACACTTACATCGCTTCCACCAATTCTTGATCACCGTGTAAATGGGAGGGTGGACATATATTCTGGGACGGAGTGAGTAATAGTTATTTCCTAATTTTGTTTCCAATTTAAAATTTATGATCTACATAATCCACATTTAAATTTTATCGACAACCCCACCACCATTTCACACTCACCACTTACCACCACCATCCACCACCACCACCACCACCACCACAACAACAACAACAACAACATTACCCCAGTGCCGCAAAGGCTCCCACCTATGGTGGGGTAAGGGGGGGTCGGATGTACGCAGCCTTGCCCCTGTATTAAAGCACAGAGAGGCTGTTTCCAGATGACCCATGATGAAAATTGCGTCGAAAATTGTGACTGCTGCTTCATCACAAAGAAGCGCAGACAGTTTAGTGACCCATTTTGCTTTATTCCATCATATTCCCAAGCCAAAAAATAGTGAGTCTTTGGCTCCATCGGAAATGATGGAAAAAGACTTACTGCAACAACACTTGTAATCAATGCATTTGGTCTACCATCCATCTTATTCAATCCACTGTTCATCCTGGTAATAGAGGGAACAACAAAAAAGCAGCTTCCCTTCCCCTCTGATTTGAAAAAGAAAACAAGAATAACAGAAATAATTGGTGAAATAAAAAACCCTTCTTAAAAAAACTCACTCCACCTCTGCAAATCACCTCAACCCACCACTAAATTTCTTCAAAGAAACTAGTTAAATCCCACACCCTCTTCAACAAATCTGCTACAATATCACAACTCTGTAATGAATCGAGATTTGATGCCGGAAACTGGAAAATCAAGTCGCCGGAAATTAACATAACCGGCTGAAACAAAATCACCAAATTTCTCTTTCTTGTTTGCAATTTCTCACCGTTTGCCAAAGAAAATCAAATGATATAGTGCAAATGAATCGCATTTTTATGAATTATCCCTAAAAAATCAGTTTTATAGAATAAAATAAAACCACTCACATTATCCCTATCTTATTCATCTGGGTTGTGGAAGATGGAGCAGGGGAATGGGGACGACGGAGGGCGGCTAGCAGATATTGGTTTTGGTGAAGGTGGCGTAGTAGATCGAACGAAGATGAGGGCGAGGGAGAAGGAGAAGAATGCGGAGACGGTGTTACTGCCGTCGTCCGTATTTAGGTTATGGAAAGAGAGAAAGGGGAGGGGAAAGATTGTATAATCTGGAGTTTTTATTTGACTCAACCCTCATTTTAAAGAATATGCCATTTAACACCCTTAAAAGTTAATACTAATTCAAATTAATCAATTTGTTAGTCACGTGCATTGCACATGCTACTTCACTGACTTTTCTAACAAAATCCGTCAAAAAGGCTTTAACTGATGAGTTTTTTACACGTCAAGGTCTAATTTGGCGGGAAAAAAAAACATCAGGGTTTGTTTGGGAGGGTGGTATATGACTTTAAGGTCTAAATTGTCATTAACCCTTCTGAGAATGTTCAACTTTTATACAACTAAATGGTAAAGATGCATATTATTTGATTTTGCAAGTATAAAATGAGTAGTGGGAAAAAAAATGGTAAAAAAATATTTAGGGAAAAAGTATTTTACAAAAAAGACATTCATTTAGGGCTAAATGATGTACTAAATTTCAACATTTTTTAAGCTCCCTAGAGGCCAAAATCACCTGGACGCCTTACAATCATGGTACAAGCAAACATGAACTAACGCATGATATTGTCCTCTATCTTCAGGAATACATATAAAGGGTCTTGATTGTTATATAATCGCTCCAAGTTAAGAGATTATTTGTAATCCTGGTCATTAGATTTTCATAGTAACTTTAGGTGATTCTCTCAGATATTGTTATTATCACTCCAACAGTAGTCTTCTATGGCAATTAAGGACTTCAACGTGTTAAGATGAATAATGTTGGACAGGCTACATATTTGTTTAAAATGATATAGTTCTCATTTTTGAAAGTCATATCCATCATAGAGTTCGTCTTCTTTCAAAAAATAACCCTAAACAGGTGAGAAGCTGACCTTCAAGGTTTTTCATTCCCTCTATCCCTCACCCACTTCCTCCTTTAGAGAAGCAAAAAAAAAAAAAAGAATAGCAAATCTAATAAATCTGGTTGAGGCCACAAAGAAACTGTTTCATCCCTCCTCAGACCTCCCAAAGCCAGAAGCTACACTAAATGACTCAAAATGGTAGCACTCGTATTCTAAAGCAAATGGACATATGAGCATGCTAATTTATTATGTTGAAAATTCAAGTTCGTCAAATATTACCTGTCTTAAGGAACGAATCTACTGCCACGGTGAACCTTGCCCGATTAAGTGTGTGCAATACAACAGATTTAACCTGGCAAATGACATATTAAGCACTTCACGAACTCCAATCAAAAGAAACAATATTGGAGAACAGAATACTACTATATCCTTCCTAAAAAGACTTCTGTTTTCCATATTGAAAACTCATCACAAGACAATACAAATTGTACATACATTTATTAGTATGTTTCTAAAATCCCAATCATTGTAAGAATATTAAGTAAACTATCAATAAAATGTTTAACAAATTCACAACTTGTAAATTTTAAAAAATGTTAGGTCAAAGTTACATCAAGTTGGCCAAATTAGTCAAAATAACAATCTTTTGGGGACAATGGGAGTACAGCAAAGAAAATGGTTTATTTTATAAATCCTGGCATACCTCTTGGTAGGAGCTGAGAAGATACCCGCAAGAGAGTACTGCAAATGTGGTGATCAAGGAGGGGTCTCTTTTAGCCATGAAGATACTGAATCCCGTCCCCAGCTTCAAAACAAAGACTAAATGCACTCAGCTCAGATGCAACATATATGTATTCTTTGAGCGATTTAAATATTTAGTATATGTGGCCATGTCGAGACATATAGGCCTCATCTTAAAAAATCATGTATCCTTATTAGTAGAATGAGATATCAAGACGTCCGTCTAGGCCGCCTAGGTCCCGCCTAGGCGCTAGGCGTTCATGAAACGCCTAAGTCCCGCCTAGGATATTATAATTATTTATGAATTCTCGGCCCCGCCTAAGTTCCGTCTAGACCCCGCCTAAGCGCTAGGCGCTGATGAGGCGCCTAGTGACCGCCTAGTGCTTTTTAGAACATTGATGTAAACAAGGCGATCGTAATGGACTTGTTCTAGTGGTGTGTGAATCACCTGATAAAACACCCACATCTAGGTAAGTTGGTGCCATGTTTAATTCGACAGATCAATTAGCGTACACGCAAAAAAAGGTAGACTATGAAACATAGTGATAATGATAGAATAGAAGACTAACACAAATGCAGGAGAGAGCAGCCAAAACCCAACTGTACATATCAACATCACCGCCAATATGCTGTCCAGGAAAACCAATTTCTCCGTCAAAGATGCTAGTTTCGAGACTTCAATTTTATAGTTCTTTTGGTGAGACCTCATTTTAAGTAATTAATCCCTGTGAGCATAGAATTTACAAGCAATTATATCACTATACAAGGATACAAACTCGTGCTGTCCACTATCTCCAACAAAGGATACAAACTCGTGCTGTCCACTATCTCCAACAATTTCTTAAAAAACTTAGGACGTAAAATAGGTAAACCTCTCAACTTGTTTACAAACCAAAAACACGCATATCTCGCAAAATCCAAAGATAAAAAGTTAAACAACTACTTTGCACTCTTCATTCTAGCTCTTAGTCAGACATTCTTCTCAAGTTGCCACCTCAGTTGTCTCATGAAGGAATCTTCTTCCCACTGGGCTCTGCCTATGGAGCCAATGCTCAACCAAGAGCAAGGTGTCCAATCTCTTTAAGCTTTACAAAAGAAGCTGTTGTGGATCTACAAAAACTCTTATCCTTCTCTCTCCTCTTCTTTTCTTTTTTCATTTATTTTATTTTTTCTTGTAGAACCAGTGAGCAGTCATTTTGATACTGGGACTTCTTTTATGCAATGGCAGCCTATAAAATGTTGATGATGTTTAAGTTTAAACTTTATGTGCTGCAAGATGTCCTCCATGAGGTATTAGTTTTCCATCCTTTCCCACTTAAATATCCGTGTCCCTGTGTGATCCTAAAGTATGACTTCATGTTAACTTATGCATAAATAGTTTAGATACAAATATGACGAGGACCATCAAGATCAGTAGATGTCTCCTGTATGAAAAGACATAAGAATTCAAAACAGTTCCACCCATAGAATATTTGTGTGGTTAACAAAATTATGAGCATGTACTTGCTAATATGCTTTTTAATTGCATTCAGTAGATGGACGAACATACCAGATCTGCAACATTGCCAACACATTCTCCTTTAGCAGTAACATCCCCAATGTTTTCTCCTTTGGCAAAGGCTTTATATATTGGAGTACGAGTTGATGTTGATGTGACGGCTGCAACATTCTACACGCAAAACAAGATGATTGTGAAACAATCAAGCTAAGATCCTCCTCAAACCCTTGTAAAGAAGATGGTAGAAGTTAAACCTTGGCCACATTGGCGGCACAAGCTAAAGGTAGGAACAGATGTGGTACAGCTGCAGTTGCCAATTCTACAGCAGCTCCTAACTCCATAAGAAGGTCACCTGAGAACCGAAGCTGAATAATAACTAATATTAAAAAAGGGTTATTACTGAAATGCAAATATATCTGACCAAGATTGACTCTGTAAAAATTGAATCAGAGAGAAATTCACCTGCTTTAGATCATAATCAAATTTCTTTCCTTGTCGAGCAAAAAGCATTTTACCAATACGCCCGGCACCATCCTACAAAAGCAAGCACTAAAATATTATGCATCTGGATAGTAGAAACACCCTTCAAAAGTGTCAAGGTCAGCCAGCGTAATTCAGCTGATGAGACACCACAGAATCCAATTTATGAACTTTTCTAGTGTTACTCTTGTAAGGGTACAAAATCGTATCAGTTTTAGATTGCATAACGTACATGCATCTGGATAGAAACACCCATTATAAGGGTCAAGGTCAGCCACCATAACTCAACTGATGAGACACCACAGAATCCAATTTTTTGAACTTCTCAAATATTATTCTTGTAAGGGTACAATATCATATCAGCTTTAGAGTGCATAAAGTACATGCTTTTCGCAATATTACAGATTTCTTTCTTGTGTCGATAATTCTAAAATAGTCTTTCAATAGAAACTACTACTATCATTTTTATGAATGGATCTACCAGTAAGGACAGAGTTAAAACTATAAACCTAAAGCAAATGTCTCAAGGTACAGAGTGAGACTATCAGTAGAATGGAGTTCATTTTTTTCATAGAATCAACAGAATGGAATTATGTGATCATCATTGAATCTAAAGTGTGCATACCTTGAGAATCCAGTTAATAGCCACAGCTCCTGGGGCAGATCGGCTTCTTGACACTCCAACTGAATGCAAAAGTGTTTGCGTTGTGAAAACACCCATTGCTCCACCGAAAAAATGCTAAGATGACAACACCAGATCATAAGATGAGCATGCTGGCAAAGTTGAAAACAGAAAGAATTTATTGAATAATACCAGTTTAGATAATAACTCAGATAGTATACCTTCAATGCTCTCCATGTCATGTATGGCACATATGAAGGGGTAACACTGTCAGGGAAACCTTCTGGCACCACATAGGATCGTACGAATGACAATAGATCCTGCAAAACATAATTAGCATAAACGACAGAACAAAACGCCTCAGAAACTAGATGATGAAAGTCATTTTTTATTCAATATGAAGCAAGAAAAGGACAAACCAGAGCATCAATCTTACATTCAGATTTACATAAGCATTTATCATCATCCAACACCAAATGATGAACTACGCACAACCAAGAGTATGGAAGCCCACCATCAATCTTAAATTCATAGCAAGGTATGTATAGCGATGGCGATGGAAGAAATGAAAGCTTTCCTCCACTCAATGGTTCAAGCATCAGATTTGTCATCACCAAAACCAATAGATGAACTACGCACAACCAAGAGTATGGAAGACCCACCTTGGCAATGGCAATGTTTGAAAACAAAAAAGGTCCCACCTATGATTTTTACCTCTTTCTTAATATTACAATTTTTCATCTCTAATTTGTTCCAACTACTCCAAGGTTGGTTATGTGATCATTTTCAGACTATCTACTATGGTTTCTTATTTCTAAGTTGCTTTGTTTCTCGGTTGACTGTACTTTCTTGTTCTCTCATGTATCAATACCATCTTCAAGATAGTATGTGGGGGTTTAAACGAATTGAGAAAGGAACTTTACCATTGTGGAGAAAATGCTCGAGGTGTATAAATAATTATGTGGTATATAGGGACCCAAAAAAACTCAAAAGAGCTCATACCATTGTAAATGCTCTAACACCATTGTAAATGCTCTAACGAAACAATTTGTCTTCAAATCACTGCTTTACTATAGCTAAAAGCACAATTTCAAGAACATTACAATGTTAACATCTTCATATTGTAGATGTCCAAAATAATTTAACAAACAAAAGTGAAGGCCAAAAAAGCAATTCCGGTGGAAACGTGGAGCTGAGCTAAAGCAATTTTTATAGAAAATAAATAAATAAAGAAATAATAATAATTAAAACTGCAAATACAAAAAAAAAAAAAAAAAAAAAACACCTTCAACATAAGCATGCAAAATTAAAAGCAATCGAGTAGCCCATTAGAAAAGAGCAGCATTCAACAACATGCAATTAAAAAAGAAGAGAAACCGACATACATCAGCAGGAGATTGTTGAGTCTGCAAGCTGACAGAACGAATCGTCCCTCTCTTAAATTTCATAGAACCACCATCATCAGAAAAATACTTAAACCGTCGACCATCAATCTCCTCAAAACAAATCAATCTCAAACTCGAATCAACAAATTGTTCTTCAATGAGCCCAAAACTAGCCTGCTGACGATGATGCCTCAAATGGTTAGCACTCTCCGTCGCAATCAACGACGGTGACGGAGACGGCGGTGCAGAGGCGAGGTCGGCGCTGATACGGAGGGTTTCGCGGACGAGGAGACGGGCGTCCTGCGCCGATGGTAGGGTTGGGGAGGGAGAATTTGATGGCTTGTTGAACTTCATTGTGGTGGGAATGGGGGAAACTGGAGGGGGTGAGGGTGGAATTTATGAGAGTTGAGGGAGCATTGGGATTGTCGACGACGGGGTTTGCATTTTGGTGTGCATAGGTATGGTGGATGGGAAAGTGAGTTGAACGGGGGAAAGTGAGTTGAACGGAGCTTCAGAGAGAGAGAGAGAGAGGAATAAAGCGTTTTGTGGTGTTGTTGTTTAAGTATGTTACAATTTGACCCCTTTGGGATTTCAAATTCGCACCGAATTCTTTGTTGAGAAATCAATGTCACCTTGTATTTACTGAAAAACGTTTTACATTTACAAGTACACGTTTTATATTAGGTAGAAAACGTTTTACACAACATTATACTCTCTCCGTCCCAGAGTAAGAGTCTCATTTTCTTTTTTGGTCCGTCTCAGAGCAAGAGCCCCATTCCTAAAATGGCAAAGAATCTTTACTATTCACCTCACTCATTCTCTCTCCTATTTTACTTTTATACTCACAACACCAATCAATTCACTATTCTCTCCCACTCATTCTCTCTCATACTTTACTTTTACATTCACAACATTTACATCATATCCAATATTTATTAATAAGCGTGCAAATTGGGGGTGGGACTCTTTCTCTAAAACGGAGGGAGTACAATTTTCACATCGATAAAGCGGTGCAGCGTCGGTACAGCTATTCGAAATCCAGTGTTTGTGGAGTTGAGTGCTGAGGAGGATGTGATGAGAGGGGCCCCAGTCAAGGCTCATGTTTCAACTGGGACCCACCTATCCACTTGTGTGTTCTCCAAATTCTAGTTGGAGCAGTTCACCAATGCATTTGGCTAGGGGCCAAATTTCAGAACCACATAGTCTGTAATGGATTGAGGATTTTGGAGTTAAGTGTGTTGGTGGCTGACATTTTCAGGACATCTTCCCTTGACATATAAGACTTGTTCTTTTAAATTACTTAAACAATCTCACCATGTTGACTATAGAGCCAATTATGTGCACAAATTAACATTAAGACTTTTCAAAACAAGCTTTTATAAATATAGAGTTAACCGATGATTTTCAAAAAAATAGTTAACAATAGACTTTTAAAACAAAATGTGACATTTATTTCTAAATCCGTCAAATCCAAGATAACGTCACCATTTCAGGTGCGATGCCTGATCAGGGCATCTAAGTAAATAAGCGATCCTGCCCCATTAAGGATATTCCCTTATTTAATTTAAGATTTATCATGATAATCTAACCGCTTCATTAAGCAGCATAAAAGTCTAAGTTCTTTTCATATCAAACTAGACCATTGTTCTTAGTCCTTTTCATATCAGACCAAGTTTTTTTGCTAAGTCTTTTTCATATCAGACAAAGCTAACGTCTATAGCTGTTAAATTAGATATAGCGAAGTTTTCACTTAGTGTTCGTAGGTACAAGAATACCATAACAAGTTCAAAGATATTTAGGTACCCATTGAGTTAAAACATATCAAAGGGTAAGAGTCATTCAATAGACGATCACAACTTTTAGGAATTCAAAATGTTACCGCCACTTGGCAACTACTCTTGAAAGAATATAAGAAATCCTACATTAAAGGATTGAAACATCAAAACTAAGGAACGTAATCCCTTACCTTAGCTCGCGTTATTTTCCTTTGCAAACTCACGTGCACAATCTACAAACACGTGAATAATATTTTCTTAGGAACATGAATTACTTTAATTCTCCGTCCCCATTATACTTTATTTTACCTTGGTTAACCTTATGAGTTCATTCTCTTTAACTCCTTTAGGTTACTATCCATACTAGGGTTTGTTCTACCCATTATATTTGTACCCCAAAATACCCTTTTAGGTTTACCAAAATACCCCTAGGGTTTCATAGTTTCTATTCCCCATCATCGTGTTTTAGCATTCAATTACCCACACCAAAACACTATTCACAGCACACCAATTTACTATTCACAGCCTTGAGAATTTCTATTCACATCACACATTCAACACACACATTGGAAACACCTTTACACACACAAAAAACACACACACTGGAAACACCTTCACAACACACACAAAACACACGCACACACCTACTGTTAACACACACACGCACACACAAACACACACACTGCCCATGCACACACACACACGTAGCCCACTCACACACACACACAGCAATATTCGCACACACATACACACACACACACTAATCCTTAACCCATCATAATCACTTTTAAATCTCACTTTCATAAACCCTAGTTCATCTTTTAAGGTTAGGGTTCCAATTCCAAATCCACAATTACTAGATTAAAATAATACAAAGGATTCAAACTTAGGGAGTGGGATTTTACCTTGATCGAACTCCCTTCTCTTCTCTTCTTCCTTCTCTCTCTCGCGTCTCCGCTCTCTCTCTCACGGCTGCGCTCTCTCTCTCTGCTCTCCCGTCTTTCTTTTCTTTTGCGGTAAAAATAAACACTCTAGGGTAATTGGGAGAGTATATATATTTTAGGGTTTCTAATTTCTCTAATTAAAAAGGATTTCAAAATCCTAATGGGTTTTAATTTATTTGGGCCCGGGTTTAAGTCCAACACAATTCTTATTTAATTGAGCCCAAAACGATTTAAGAGAGTTTTAAAATAAATAAAAATTACTCCCTCTAAAACCGGGTATTACATTCTTACCTCCTTAAAAGGGTTTGGTCCTCCAAACCAAACGCGCGTCATTCTGAAAATAGCTCGGGATACGTCTCTCGCATTTCGCTCTCGAGCTCCCACGTAGCTTCTCTTTCAGTGTGGTTGCTCCATTGCACCTTCACATAAGGAATTACTCTTTTCCTCAAAATCTGGTCCTTGCGATCGACAATCTTCATAAGCTTCTCATCGTAGCTCAAATCAGCACGAACTCTAAGCTGCTTATACTCGATTACATGGCTTGGGTCGGGAATGTACTTCCTTAACATCGATACATGGAACACGTTATGCACTACCGCTAGCACAGGTGGTTAGGCTAATTTATAAGCCACTGCCCCAACCCTTTCCAAAATCTCGAATGGTCCTACGTACCTCGGGCTTAACTTCCCGCGAATACCAAATCTCATAACTCCTTTAGTTGGCGAGATTTTCAAAAACACTCTATCCCCTATCTGAAATTCTAAATCACGCCTCCTACGATCGGCATAGGATTTTTGTCTACTCTGAGCTGTCAAACGCCAATTTCGTATCTGCTGTACTTTATCCGCCGTCACTTGGACAATTTCCGGTCCAGTCAATTTTCTTTCACCTACTTCGTCCCAACAAGTCGGTGATCTACACTTTCGTCCATATAGTGCTTCGTACGGTGCCATTCTGATACTAGCATGGAAACTATTGTTATACGCGAACTCCACCAATGGCAAATGTTCATCCCAAATGTACTCATTGTCAACTCTGTCCCTAACGCTTGTTGCAGACTTTTCCAAAATTTCGATGTGGATCTTGCATCTCGATCTGACACTATTGAAACCGGTATTCCATGAAACCTTACAATCTCATCAATGTATAACTTAGCCATCTTTTCTAGGGAATCCGTCACCTTGATCGCCAGAAAATGGGCCGATTTCGTGAGTCTATCCACAATAACCCAAACCGCATTAAACCCTTTCAACGTCTTTGGTAACCCCACCACTAGATCCATCGCTATATGTTCCCACTTACATTCGGGAATAGGTAACGACTGTAGTAGTCCAGCAGGCCTTTGATGCTCACTTTTCACTTGTTGACACACCAAACATCTTGACACAAATTCTGCCACATCCCCCTTCATGTGGTTCCACCAATATGATTCCCTTAAATCTCTATATATCTTTGTACTTCTTGGATGTACAGAAAACCTCGAACAGTGAGCTTCATTCAGAATCTCTCTCTTGATGTCCTCATTGCTTGGCACCCAAATCCTTGATTGGTACCTCACAACCCCATCTTCTCCTACACGAAAGTCTTTCCCTTTACCTTCTACTATATTCGCACTTATCTTGCTCACTTCCTCATCAGTTGCTTGTGCCATTTTAATCCTGTCCAACAGCGTAGGCTGTACACTCAAATGTGCCATATACCCTTGAACTCTTACTTTCATGCCCAACACTTCGATACGGTTCCATGCGCTTACCTCCTTAGGTTTTAACGTCTTTAGGGTTCCATGATTCTTCCTACTTAGCGCGTCTGCCACCTTATTGGCCTTCCCATGATGGTATAGGATTTCACAATCATAGTCCTTTAATAATTCGAGCCATCTCCTTTGCCTAATATTAAGTTCCTTTTGAGTAAAGATATACTTAAGGCTCTTATGGTCCGTGTAAATCTGACACGTAGTCCCATATAAGTAATGTCTCCAAATCTTCAATGTAAAAACTACCGCAGCTAACTCCAAATCATGAGTCGGATAGTTCTTTTCATGAATTTTCAATTGTCTCGATGCGTAGGCTATAACCTTGTCATTCTGCATTAACACGCAGCCTAATCCTTTAATCGACGCATCACTATATATCACTAATTCGTCCGATCCAGAAGGTAACGTAAGAACTGGTGCAGACACCAATCGTCGCTTTAACTCTTGGAAATTCTTCTCGCACTCCTCCGACCAAACGATTTTTACCCCTTTTTGGGTCAGCCTTGTTAACGGTATAGATAACTTAGAGAAACCTTCAACGAATCTCATATAATAACCAGCCAATCCCAAGAAACTCCTTATTTTACTAACAGTGGTGGGTCTTTCCCAATTCACGATAGCTCCTATTTTCGTTGGGTCCACTGCTACTCCATCCTTTGACACTACATGACCTAGGAACGCTACTTTCTCCAAACAAAATTCGCACTTTTTGAATTTGGCATATAATTGTTGTTCCCTTAAAAATTGCAGCACTAACCTCAAATGCTCTTCATGTTCCTCCTTAGTCTTTGAATATATTAAGATATCATCAATGAACACTACAACACACTTGTCCAGAAGTTCTTAAAATACCCTATTCATCAATTCCATAAACGCAGCAGGCGCATTAGTCAATCCGAATGGCATAACCAAAAACTCATAGTGACCATACCTTGTCCTAAAGGCCGTCTTCGCAATATCTTCCTTTCTCACCCTTAACTGATGATAACTAAACCTTAAATCTATTTTCAAAAAGTAACACGCTCCTCGAAGTTGGTCAAACAAATCGTCTATCCTTGGTAATGGGTATTGATTCCTTACCGTCACACGATTCAGTTCTCTATAATCGATACACATTCTCATTGACCCATCCTTCTTCTTCACGAACAACACTGGTGCACCCCACGGTGATACACTTGGTCTTATCAGACTCTTGTCCAACAGTTCTTGTAGTTGTTCTTTTAGTTCTTTCAATTCTGCCGGAGCCATCCTGTACAGCGCCTTCGATATTGGTGCGGTTTCTGGTGCTAAATCTATAGAGAACTCCACATCTCTCTCCGGTGGTATACCAGGAAAATCTTCTGGAAACACTTCTTCAAAATCTTTGACCACTGACAGCGATTCTATACTGACTTTTCCTTTCTCAGTCTCACCAATGAAAGCTAAGAATCCTTCACATCCTTTCTTCAACTATCTGCGCGCCTTCATTACAGAAATGAAATCCAATCTCGTCCTAGGCTTCGTGCCTTGGAAACAGAACTCTTCTCCGGATGGTAATCTGAAATGAACTTCCTTCTCGAAACAATCGACATGGGCATGGTATGCAGCTAACCAGTCCATACCTAAAATCATATCAAATTCCCCAATCTCTAATTTGATCAAATCAACTTCCAATTCTTTTCCCTCCATGCTTAAAGGACATTTCCTATATATATATGTAATAGGAATCGACTCTCTAGTAGGCGTATCTATCACTAGAGGCGTCTCTAACTTTTCAGGTTTCAAATTCAATTGCTTTGCCACACGAGTACTAATAACAGAATGCGTAGCACCAGTATCAATTAAAGTATACACATTACGAAGGTAAAGTCGGAGTGTACCTGCCACGAGATCATTTGTGGCCCTTGCATCTCTAGCCATCATAGTAAACACACGTCCATGGCCTCCACCCTTATCCTTGTCGCCATCCTTTGCTCCTTGCGCAGTTGTGTTCTTCTTTGGCTCTGGACACTTCCAGAACGGGTGTCCTATCTTCTCACAATTATAACATTTCTTTTCTTTAAACCAATATTCTTCGGTCTTGTGCTTTCCCTGGCATGACTGGCATCTTTCAACTGTCCCTTTATCACGGGCATCATTCTTATCTCCATCTCTGCGATTATTGTATCCTTTATTCTGGTACTTATTCCCAGTACCCTCCTTTCCATGATTATCATCACTAGCTTTACGCTTGTTATTCCCGTCTTGATTCCACCCTCCGGAACTTCCCTTCGATCCAGTTGATTCCTTATCAGCAGATTTCTTCTTTTCCTCTTTCTTGTTACGGTAGTTGTCAGACTCCTTCTCAACCACCCTTGCTCTATCCACCACGTCGCTATAAGTTGGCAACATCAATGGTGTGATTCTAAACCTTATTCGATCACTTAATCCAGCTTCAAATTTCTGGTATTTCTGTCCCTCATTGTTGAAAAATGTCGGAGCAAATTCTAGCAACTCCGTAAACTTTGCGCAGTAATCATCCACTGTCATACTGCCTTGAGTTAACATCAAGAATTCAGCCACTTTCTCATTGCGAACACTTGCTGGATAATACTTTTCATTGAACGCTGTCTTGAACCTGTCCCACGTGAATGCCTCATCTCCACGGACGGCTAATGCTCTCTTTTCGGCTTCCCACCACTTAAGAGCCTTTCCTTTAAACATGAACGTTGGAAACACCACTTGTTGTTCTGGTGTGCAAGTCAACGTCTCAAAAATCTTCTCCATATCTTTATTCCAATCTTCTGGCTTATCTCTTGGCTCTCTAGAGAATGAATCTTGGTTTTGCTTCTGAAACAGTTCGAGAGGATCTCTCTGAGCTACTGGTTGTGGTTGCGGCTGATTCGCCAACCTTTGTACCACTTGGCCAATTCCAGCCATCGTCTGAGCTAATATATGTAGCAAATTAGTCATGTTGGGATTTTTTCCACCATTGTTTCCAGCATTGTTCCTTCTGTTATTCCTCGACATCTGAGGATAACATGATATCTTTATTAATACCCCGAATACGAAACGTTTTCCACGCACTCGCGCGCTATAAAACTTTTTACTTCTATAATGTATATGAATGTCGTCTCATTAGACTTTTCATCACAATAAAGGTCAAACGCTAGACCTATGGTCGTTCTACTAGACCCACACTTTCTCCATTTAGTTAATTTTACTGGACTCTTTGGGTTTTCATTATACCCTTATCCCTTTCTTTAGTCATTTCTATAGACCACAATTTACTTTCATAGGTCATTCAATAGACCATTATTACTTTCACTTGGTCATTTTACTAGACCATACTTTCATTCATTAGTCAATTCCACCGACTATACTTATTTGTTCTTGGTTAACACACACTTTTAACACTACAGAACAACATGAAATCATAAAATTTTAAGAAATCATATAAAACGAAAATCACTTTTATTAATAAGTGGAAAAGTTTCACTTTCACAACTAATAATGAATTTAAAATAAGGAATGGATACTCAAATAAGTCTTTAAAAAAACCCACTACCGCTAACTACTTCTATCAATCAAGGAATTTAAAGGCACTAGTTATCCCACTTTCCATTTTCCTTCCTGGGCCTCCCTCTAGGCCGACCACTAGGCATCTTTGGGGTTTTCTTCACTTGATTCTTGGATCCCTTGGGTCTTCCTCGGGTCTGCTTTGGCATCACTAGTGGCTCCTCATCCTCTATCTTGATTGGAGTAGTTTCACTCCCTTCTCTAGCAACCTCTTCCTCTTCTAGTTCCTCAATTTCCTCATTAGCTCCCATTCCTCCCACATTGGGTGCTTCCTCAAATCCTTGAAATTTGTAGTAATTTCTATAATAGTCTTCTCTTATTGTGGCTTCATACTCGTCCTGTTTGTTCACAACCTCTTTTAGTTTCTCCACTTCATTTCGAGCACCATGCCACATTTCCCTAGTCAGCATCCATCTATTAAATACAAAGTCCGTCTTTTCCTTTTCATGCTTAATCTGCTTCTTGAGCTTTCTGACCATCCGTGCACACTTCAGAGTTGCCCTTTCCTTTGGTGTCTTATGCCTCAAGTTCAACTTCATTTTGTCCTTAAGTCCGTCCATTCCCTATAATTTGGACATGCTCGACGTTAGAATCACATACTTAAAGTTATATAATCATCATCTTAAGCGTATAAAAGAAAGACATAAAAAAGAAATATCCTATCTTAGGTTCTTTCCCAAAATAGCAAGTTTCCTTATTTAGAAAGTTCCCTAATTTAGAAAGTTTCCGAAATTAGAAGTTTCCTCAAAAGGTAAGTTTCCTAAAATAATAACTTCCCCAAGAATACTATCTTCCTTATCAAAGTTCTAAATCCCAATATACGTTAAGTACTATTTCTCCTCATAGTCTTAACTTCTTTCTATAGTCTCCCATGTAAACCTAAACCGGAGCTCTGATTACCAACTATAACATCCCAAATTTTCAGAGTAATAAAATATCCTTTAAACAAATAACATCCGTACCCAACTAGGGAAAACAACGGTCTTAAACCATAATTCAAATACCAACGGCTAGTTCATAAACCAACATTCAAAAATAAACGGTACTAGATTGTCTTTCAAATTCTTAACGGCTAGTTACCACCGCCCATAAAACCTCTCGTCATCAATGCTCTTCAAACTTCACCTTAACAACGTCTTCTCGTCCTTTGAAATCCTCCACCTACTTATTACCTGAAGAACAATAATTATGGAACGGGTGAGCGAACAATAGTAAGTTCATACGGGATCTCTCCAGGTACTAAGGAAAGATGACCGGAAGAACGAAGCAAATTAAGACTTTTCAAAACAAGCTTTTATAAATATAGAGTTAACCGATGATTTTCAAAGATAGTTAACAATAGACTTTCAAAACAAAATGTGACATTTATTTCCAAATCCGTCAATTCCAAGATAACGTCACCATTTCAGGTGCCATGCCTGATCAGGGCATCTAAGTAAATAAGCGATCCTACCCCGTTAAGGATATTCCCTTATTTAAGATTTATCATGATAATCTAACCGCTTCATTAAGCAGCATAAAAGTCTAAGTTCTTTTCATATCAAACTAGACCATTGTTCTTAGTCCTTTTCATATCAGACCAAGTTTTTTTGCTAAGTCCTTTTCATATCAGACAAATCTAACGTTTATACCTGTTAAATTAGATATAGCGAAGTTTTCACTTAGTGTTCGTAGGTACAAGAACACCATAACAAGTTCAAAGATATTTAGGTACCCATTGAGTTAAAACATATCAAATGGTAAGAGTCATTCAATAGACGATCACAACTTTTAGGAATTCAAAATGTTACCGCCACTTGGCAACTACTCTTGAAAGAATATAAGAAATCCTACATTAAAGGATTGAAACATCAAAACTAAGGAACGTAATCCCTTACCTTAGCTCGCGTTATTTTCCTTTGCAAAATCACGTGCACAATCTACAAACACGTAAATAATATTTTCTTAGGAACATGAATTACTTTAATTCTCCGTCCCCATTATACTTTATTTTACCTTGGTTAACCTTATGAGTTCATTCTCTTTAACTCCTTTAGGTTACTATCCATACTAGGGTTTGTTCTACCCATTATATTTGTACCCCAAAATACCCTTTTAGGTTTACCAAAATACCCCTAGGGTTTCATAGTTTCTATTCCCCATCATCGTGTTTTAGCATTCAATTACCCACATCAAAACACTATTCACATCACACCAATTTACTATTCACAGCCTTGAGAATTTCTATTCACATCACACATTCAACACACACATTGGAAGCACCGTTACACACACACAAAACACACACACTGGAAACACCTTCACAACACACACAAAACACACGCACACACCTACTGTTAACACACACACGCACACACACACACACTGCCCATGCACACACACACGCAGCCCACTTACACACACACACAGCAATATTCGCACACACACACACACACACACACACTAATCCTTAACCCATCATAATCACTTTTAAATCTCACTTTCATAAACCCTATTTCATCTTTTAGGGTTAGGGTTCCAATTCAAAATCCCTAATTACTAGATTAAAATAATACAATGGATTCAAACTTAGGGAGTGGGATTTTACCTTGATCGAACTCCCTTCTCTTCTCTTCTTCCTTCTCTCTCTCGCGTCTCCGCTCTCTCTCTCACGGCTGCGCTCTCTCTCTCTGCTCTCCCGTCTTTCTTTTCTTTTGCGGTAAAAATAATCACTCTAGGGTAATTGGGAGAGTATATATATTTTAGGGTTTTTAATTTCCCTAATTAAAAAGGATTTCAAAATCCTAATGGGTTTTAATTTATTTGGGCCCGGGTTTAAGTCCAACACAATTCTTATTTAATTGAGCCCAAAACGATTTAAGAGAGTTTTAAAATAAATAAAAATTACTCCCTCTAAAATCGTGTATTACAACGTGTATGAGAGATTTCTTCATCAAAGTATATTTCGCTGTAATAGGTGTTAGTGGTGAAACTCCATAGAAAATTGTAATAGGCAGGACAATAAATTTGTAATAGAATCTATAGGGGTTTGTAAATTATAAACGATAACAATTGTCTTGAAATGAATAATACGTTACTAACTATTAAAAAAAGAAAAATTTTCATTTTTCTATCGTTTGATATGTATCAAGAGCATGTAATTTCAACTCTATCATGGTATGCTGAACTTCATTTGCGCAACAATCTGGCGTGGTGTCAAGCAGTTTCTAACATATTATAGATCCGGCCCAAGTTAAATTATAGAGCCTGACCATCCATGACAAAATAATTTTAGAACTTTTTTTTTTTTGGAGAAAGCAAAAAATTTGAGAAGTTAAATGTATGATTTTATTACCAAAATATATGTTATTTGAAAAAAAGGCAAAAAAAAAATAGGAATGTGATTAACATGACCATATCAGCGTAAAAAAAAATGAGCTAAAAAATTATGTACCCAAAAATATAAGAAAAAAAACAATTACAAAAGAAAATAATAAGTACTACGTCTGTCCAAAGTATGTCGTAGAGTATAGGACCACATTGATGCAGTGATACAGCCCCAGCAGCAGTTCGACCAAGCATGCACGACTAGAGCCGTCAATTTGGGACCGTCCCGTCGGGACGTCCCGTCGGGACGTCCCGTCCCGCCTTATATATGGGACGGGACGGGACAACATATTCCTATTCCGAAAAAATGCGGGACTATTCAGGACGGGACAATGCGGGACGGGACAGGACGGGACGTCCCGCATTTTAAAAACCCAACCTAACAAAGCAGCAGGCCAAACAACCAAACCCGGTGGCCCATGAAATGAAACCCAGTTTGTCGCGCCCCAAACCCATGGTCCTACTTGGCCCCACGCTCGGGACGCGAGTGGAAGACGTTATGAAACACTTTTGAAAATTTTTCGAAATGTACTTTCATAAAGTTTAACAAATTCACACTTGAATTCAAAGACTTCATTTAACTTTCAAACAAACTTTACAAATAACTTTCACAACGAAAGTACTTAGCCCGAAGGCTTACAAACTTTTATACAAATGAACATACACCAACATTATCCAAAATAGGTGTTACAAAATGATGAAGTCACGGAAACTCTACCCAAAAGGTATTACATCTAAGTAATGTAGCCTTTACAAAACAAATCCCAATTCTTACCACTTTAACGTCCTCCCGTGCCAAAGTGTCCTATCCCCTGGACTCGCCTTTATCTAAAACAGTAAACAAATAAATGTTGAGAATGAATCTCAATAAGCTACTAAAATGCAACTGCGTTTCATGGAAAAATGATAAGTATAACAAACAATATCATAAGCATCACATAGCACATAGCATGAGAGGCAAATCCAACTCATATACCACACATACAACGATGTAACACTCACAAGGATACTTAGCCAAGGTTTACCGAAGGAACATAACCGTCTGGGAATACCATTTAAAAAAACCATCTGAGAAAACCATTTGAGCAGCATAAATAGCTGAAGCCGGGATCCCGAAAACCAAACCATAAGAACCAAAGTAACTATGGGAGGAATATGACACAAAGTCATAACCCAAATGCTCACTTGAGGGAGCTAACTCATCCCATCCAAGGCCAATCTGGACTGGGGAAAAATGATCAGTGGAAAAGCCTTATAGTGAACTTGGCTGTGTGCCACTATAATACTTTCCACCTCCACTCGATAACACAAAACCAGCTGGACTTTCAAACAAAGCACTGTAATAAATACTTGCTTAAACAACAACCGGGGCAATGATTTCAAAGTAGGGAACCAAGCCAAACACCTCACCAGAAGCACACAAAAGAATCACTCATAAAGTGTTCACAATAACATTGACATTTAAGTCATAAACACAACCTTGTACACATATGAAACCAAATCATCATCTACCATTTTAGCTTCCCAAAACACTTATCTAGGCACCCTAGACTAGGACACAAAACCTTGCCCAAGATTGGGTCCTAAAGCAAGTCAATGAAACAATTTATTTTCTTCAGCAAAAGTGGGCGCCCGCCCGCCCTCATCTTGGGCGACCGCCCAAGAGCCCTGTTTTAAAATTCACCTTTCAGTAGTTATGGGCGCCCGCCCAGCCCCATATTGGGCAACCGCCCATAAGCCCTGCCAGGCCAAAAACTGCACACTTTTTACTCCTTTCGTTTCACCGTCCCAAAAGTACAACACTTACACACTTAACGTTTATAGCCTTACTAAGGCTACCAAAAATCAGTCCCAAACAACTCTAACACTACTTTGAACCCAACCAAACCAACATACCAAATACTCACTTTGTCCCAAAATTACAAGTATCACAAATAAATTCTTTTCACAATAATTTCACCACATGTAATATATACAACATACATGTGACCATTTTAACATTTAAGGGGAATTAGTAACTTACCTATTTCCGGAAAAAGTATCGAGAAAATATGTTTTGATCAGGTAGAAATGACCTACTCAACGCCCTGATCATTTTTATATAATTAGATTTTAAAACTGAGAAGCAATTAAAAAGATATAAAATCAAAATGGAATGAACTTACCTTTTCTCTAACCCTAGGAAGAAACGTAAGAAATGTTTGCTGAGTATTGTTAACACAGAGGGAGAAGGAGAAGGATAAACATGTTATGAAAAAATCTTTACCCCATTTTCTACTTTGGTCACCCAACTTTCAAGTTGAACACATAACCCCCTAAACTTGCATTTTCACAAAAGACCCTAAAGTTTCAACTTAATCAATTAACTCCTTTAACCATTATTACTACTAAATAAGTAATTAACACAATTAATCAAGTAAGATGTGCAAGTCATAAAATATGATGCAACACATAAAATGCACACATAAGTCAAATAAAAATCCCCAAAAATATAAAATAAATATGGACGGGTTTTGGGGTCGTTACAATCACTCCCCCTTAAAGAAAATTCGTCCCGAATTTTTAGGGTTACTTACCTAGGCCCTCAAATAACCAAGGATGCTTTCTCTCGATCTCTTCCCGAAGCTCCCAAGTTGATTCTTCCACATTATGGTTCCTCCACACAACTCGAACAAGAGGAATACTTTTGTTTCTCAATTCTTGGACCTTTGAATCAATGACTTGGACTGGATGCTCCTCATAAGACATACTCGGCTCAATATCCTCAGGAACCTCAGATAGGACATGAGAAGGATCATACACGTACTTCCAAAGCACAGAGATATGAAACACATTATGAATCAAATCAAGAGAAAGAGGTAATGCAAGACGATAGGCACGATCTCCAACTCTTCCAAGAATCTCAAATGGACCAATATACCTAGGTGCAAGCTTGCCTTTCTTTCCATACCTTCGAATACCAACCTTATGTGAAACCTTCAAAAACACGAAATCACCCTTTTCAAACTCGAGATCTCGTCTCCGGTGATCGGCATAGCTTTTCTGTCTACTCTGAGCGGTACTCAAGCGATCCCGAATAAGTTTAATTTTTTCAACTGAATCATTAACCATCTGAACACCCCAAATCTTTGCTTCTCCCACTTCATCCCAACAAATTGGAGACCGACATTTCCTCCCATACAATGCTTCATACGGATCCATCCCAATACTGGACTGAAAACTATTATTGTAAGCAAACTCTACGAGAGGCAAATAAATATCCCACGAATCAGAAAAGTCAACAGAACAAACTCTCAACATGTCCTCAAGAATCTGAATGGTTCTCTCTGACTGACCATCCGTCTGAGGATGAAAAGCTGTACTAAACCTCAACTCTGAACCCAAAGCCTTCTAAAACGCTTGCCAAAACCGAGATGTAAATCTAGGATCACGATCAGAAGCAATGCTAACTGGAACTCCATGTAATCTCACGATCTCATTAATGTACAAGGTTGCAAGCCTTTCCATAGAATAACCAATCTCAATAGGTAGAAAATGAGAAGACTTTGTCAATCTATCAACAATCACCCAAACTGCATCAAACCTTCTTCGAGTGCGAGGCAACCCTGTCACAAAATCCATAGTAACGTGCTCCCACTTCCATTCTAAAATCTCTAATGGTTGAAGCAATCCTGCGGGCCTTCGATGCTCAGCTTTAACTTGTTTACATGTTAAACACTTGGATACATAATCCGCTATTTCCCTCTTCATATTATTCCACCAAAAGTGTTGCTTCAAATTTTGATACATTTTAATACTCCCGGGATGAATAGTATACCTTGACTTATGGCCTTCCTCGAGAACTTGAAATTTAATCCCATCCACACTAGGCACACACAAACGACCTCTGAAAGTCAATACCCCTTCTGAACTGAGAGAGAAATCCTCAAATTTGCCTTCCTTGATCTTATCCATTATTTTCACTAACTCCGGATCATCCTTCTGAGCTTCCTTTATTTGTTGAATTAAAGTTGGTAATACTCGAATGTTCGCAAAAATAGCTCAATGCTTTGATTCATAAGGACTCCAATCTCGAGCATCCTCCAACATCTTCCTTTCACGCACCATCAATGAAGCCATATAAGATTTCCGGCTAATAGCATCGGCTACCACATTTGCTTTACCCGGGTGATAAGAAATAATACAATCATAGTCCTTCAGTAACTCCATCAATCTTCTTTGCCTGTTATTCAACTCTTTTTGTGAAAATAAATACTTCAAACTTTGATGATCGGTAAAAATCTCAAATTTTGCTCCATAAAGATAATGTTTCCACTTGTGCAGCGCAAATATAATAGCCGCAAGCTCCATGTCATGGGTATGATAATTCTGCTCACTCTGAGTCAACTTCCTCGAAGCATACGCAATCACCCTTCCATTTTGCATTAGTACACACCCGAGGCCTTCTTTAGAAGCATCACTATATATCACCAAATCTTCATTTCCATTAGGGAGTGCAAGAATAGGAGCAGTAGTCAATCTTTTCTTCAACTCCTCAAAACTGATTTGACATTTTTCATTCCATATATAAGGCAAATTCTTTCGATTCAACTGAGTCAAGGGAGTTGCAATCTTAGTAAACCCCTCAATGAACCTTCTGTAGTACCCAGATAACCCCAAGAAGCTTCGAATTTCTGTAACTGATTCTGGCCTCTTCCAATTCACAATAGCCTCAACTTTGGATGGATCAACTGATATACCTTTATTAGAAATCACGTGCCCAAGAAAAGATACTTCATCGAGCCAAAAAGCACACTTACTGAACTTTGCAAACAATTGCTTCTCCCGAAGAATAGATAATACCATTCGCAAGTGCTGTTCGTGCTCCTCCCGGGACTTTGAATAAACAAGAATATCATCAATAAATACAACCACGAATGTATCAAGATAAGGTTTAAAGACCCTATTCATCATATCCATAAAAACAGCCGGAGCATTAGTCAACCCGAAAGGCATAACAAGAAACTCATAATGGCCATATCTACTACAGAAAGCAGTTTTAGAAATGTCTTCAGAACGGATTTTCAACTGGTGATACCCACTCCTCAAATCAAGCTTTGAAAAGACGACTGAGCCTTGAAGTTGATCAAATAAATCATCAATATGAGAAAGCGGATATTTATTCTTTATGGTTACCTGATTCAACTTCCGATAATCAATACACAGTCTCAAGGATCCATCCTTCTTCTTTACAAACAACACAGGAGCTCCCCACGGCGATACACTAGGGCGAATGAATCCTCTATCAAGTTACTCTTGCAATTGAACCTTCAACTCTTTCAGTTCAGCTGGAGCCATTCTGTAAGGTGCCTCAGATATAGGATTAGTATCTGGAAGTAAGTCAATACAGAACTCGATTTCCCGGTCAGGAGGCTGTTGGTAGTGGTGCCCTAGGCACTTTTAATAAACGTTGTAATTGTTATTATTTATTTCATATCAATAAAGAGATGTTTTGATTATTATTATTGTTCATGTTTACTTATAATAATATCCGTCCCTAGTACTTTTTAAGAACTAGCATAAAGGCTAAATGATCATGCGATGATCATGTTAGATTTATGGGTACTTGTTTGGAACAAGATACTGGATATGACCCGCTGTATGAGATTTATGTCATGGTCTATGTCGAACATATATCTCATATTAGTTATGTCATTTGAATCCTTAGACATGAAGTTATTATAGTCTTCCACTTGATGAACATTATGTTTGACATATTCAAGCGCTACCTTTAACGGGGAAGTTATAAAGGGTATGATTCGCATAATCGGATTCACGTAGGGAAGAATAATAAGCTAAATGGATTTGTCCCTCTTCGGAGAGATGTCAAGCTTGGGCCTCCCGTAGGAATGGTGTTGATGAAATGTTCGGCCGGACTCAAATGAATTGATTGGATCAATGGCATTTGGATTATCAACATATTCGGAATCGAGAAAGTATTGAACAAAACAAGTTGACTGTTTGACCATGACTTGTGTTCAATGACGTCGAGGACAAAGGGATTATGACATATTCTAAAGGAATGCGAACTTGTATCTAGTTATACTATTTGGGTAGGTATGACGGTTTGCTAGAACCTAATCATATCTTATGGTTTCATGTTTGAACCCATTGCCAACTTAGTATAATCCTAGAGGGTCACACACAATAGAACGAATCTTTAAAAGGACTAGATTGGAATTTTAGAAATTCTGGACAATCTGGGGAAGTGGGCGACCGCACAGTGTGGACTGGGCGGCCGCACACTTAGCTCAGATTTGTACCAGTTTGTTTCAGATAGTTGTGCGACCGCACAGTGTATTCTGGGCGGCCACACAGTACTGTCGGCTGGCACTTTCCTAATTTGATTTGGAATGTCTTTTGACACAAGGTTCCTATTTGGAATAGGTCTTGCTTGTGTATAAAAGGATGATTTCGGCCAGAACTTCAGTGATAGCCTTTTGTGAATTTCCAAAGAGTTTGAGAGAGGTTTTACTTTGTTCTAAGACATCCTTGGTCAAAGAACAAAATAATACACAAGAGAGAAAATTCCATATAGTTCAAATTCATTGTGAAAACGTGTTTCACAATTTGGTCTAGCAACCAAGATCAAAGAAGTTCCTTTGATATTCGTTCGAAGTGTGGATACCACTAGAGGGTGAAAATCATCATCTTCAAAGTTCGTGTTCAAGCTTTGTGATCGTGATCAAGTCTTCAAATCTCCACCAAAGACCAAGAGAAAATTTAATAGCCATCAAGGGTTAGTTTTATCCTATATTCATGTTATTGTATTTGATTTAATCATATGAACAGATCTATGGGCTTTGGGTTTCAAAATTTTAAATGCTAAATTCCGCTGCGCATGTTACTACGAAACCCAACAGTGGTATCAGAGCCCCGTTCATGTTGATTATTTCAATACCTAGATCATGTTATGTGTATATAAATTGTTTATGTGCCTAGCATGATATGAATATTGGAATATATGATGCTTATGTGTTTTGTGATTTTATGTGGTTTATTGTTTTGCAACTTTAATCGCACAACTCAATCGCAATAAATAAATTATGGTAGATTCAGAATTGTTGATTATTAATTTTTGATTGGATCAAAGTTTTAATAATCGGGGAAAAACGATTTTGAGATAAAATTTTTGAACTTGAAAATTCTGCACCTTCTGATGGCCATGGGCGACCGCACAGAAGATTCTGGGCGGCCGCACAATTTTTTGGGCGACCGCACAGATATTTTTGGGCGGCCGCACAAAGGGATCAGAAGGTCTGATTTTGGTCAAAAACAGAATCTGGAATTTTTCGAAAAACTCAACAAAACCAGTAACAGAACCAGTCCAGACTTGCTAATCTGGAATGGGTTTTGGGTAGTTGGTTTGTGTGTGGATTTTGGGGTTTGATTTTCCTATTTGTTTTAGTCTTGTGATTCTAAGATTGGTTCAAGGTTTGGATGGCTAATCTGCGTTCATCGAGATTGTGTTTCCCAAACCTGATCGCAATCAAAGTTTCAAAGATAAAACGAAGTTAGAATTATGAAGAGTTCATAATTGCTAAAATTGAGAAACAAAGTTCTTGATTCAATGATTGGAGATCCATGTGGAATTGTGAATGCAATTGGCCTACGTTCATCGAGACCATCTATTGCTTAGTTTCGGCCACATGGACTACTTTCTTGGTTTCTTGAATTAGTGCGGGATTGTGGTTGCCTAATGGCTTAGTTCGACCGCACTTCTTGTTGTCTTGATTTGGAGATAATAACCAAAGTTGAAATAGTCTCATCCTCATAATTATAGAGAAACTAATGACACGTAAATATCATTCTTAAATTAATGGAGATTAATTTAGTGGCTAAACTTGATGTGTAACATGTTTATATTATGTGCTCATAAATATGTTATATGCTATATGTGATGAACCTTCAAAGAAAGTTTTAAGTCTTTTATTGCCATGCCATGATTAAAACACTTGTTAGTACATGAGTGATTTTAATGTAGATTCGCCCTAGCGAGATGCATTAAATTTGTTTATGTATGAGCAAGATAGATAGTGTGGGCACGCCCTAGCGGGACACATTAACTGTGCGTTTAAAATGGTTAGACTTAATTGGGCGTCAAAACAGTTTTGGGCCTAGGCAAAGATGAGGTTTAACATGCTTTTTGAAATTTGATTTCTTAAAGAATCTCATAAAAGGAACTAAGAGTCATATGAGATATGATTGACAAGAGTTGTCTACCTAATTAATTTGATTTTGTGTAATCCGCCTTAGCGGACTTGAAATTAAATTAAAGTTGGATCTTAACCCATTTAAATTATATTATACATTGGATGTATAAGAAGGTTATATAATTTAATGGGAGTATTTTCATTTGAAAAATACATTATTTATTTTTTTAATGAAAAAAATTGGTACTTATTAAATTTTGGAAATTTTGCATATCTGTAGATAATGACTAATAACACTCAATCAATGTCGTTGCGATCGATCATTGAGAAGGATAAGCTCGAAGATAATGGTACCAACTTTATGGATTGGATCCATAGCATAAGAATTGTTCTTAGGCAAGAAGATAAGTTGTACATTCTCGATGGGCCTCTCCCCGCTGAACCACCCGCTACTGCCCCTAGGGTAGAAAGAGACAAGTACAAGAAACATCGTAATGATTCTAGAGATGTAAGTTGTCTCATGCTTGCTGCTATGTGTTCAAAACTCCAACAAAGTTTGGAACATTTGGAAGCCTATGAGATAGGCGTGGAGTTGAGAACCATGTTTCAAGAGCAAGCTAGGCAAGAGAGGTACAAGACCATTGTTGCATTCACTACTAGTAAAATGAATGAAGGGCAACAAATGAGTCCTCACTTTCTTAAAATGAAAGGTTATGTAGAGCACCTTGAGAAACTTGGCTATCCAATCCCATTGGAGCTAGCCACGGATCTCATTCTTAATTCATTGCCTAAAAGTTATAATCAGTTTTTAATGAATTATAACATGCATGGAATGGATAAGAATCTCTCTGAGTTGCATGGGATGCTGAAAACTGCAGAGATGAAAATTGTGGAGAAAGGTTCTCCCGTTCTCTTGGTTCATGATGGGAAGAAGGCTAATGCCAAAGGAAAGGGTAAGAAAGTTATCAAACCCAAAATAAGCAAGGCAAAGGTTGCCAAGGCTTCTGAGGCAAAACCCGATTCACAAAAGGATGCAATCTGTTTCCATTGTCAAGAAATTGGTCATTGGAAACGTAATTGCAAGGCTTTCTTGGAAGAGCAAAAGAAGAAGAAGAGCAGCAAGGCTGCGTCGACTTCAGGTATCTATATGATAGATATTCTCCTTTCTACCACTGATTCTTGGGTATTGGATACCGGATGTGGTTCTCACATTTGTCTAAATGTGCAGGGACTAAAGAATAGGAGACTGCTTAAAGAAGGTGAAGTAGATCTACGCGTGGGGAATGGAGCAAGAGTTGCTGCATTAGCCGTAGGGACTTATGAAGTCACTTTACCTTCCGGATTAATCCTTGTTTTGAACAATTGTTATTATGTTCCGGATTTAAGCAGAAATATTATTTCAATTTCTTGTTTGGATAATGAAGGTTTTAAGTTTCTTATTGAGAATAAGAAATTTTCTATTTATTTAAATGATGTGCTTTATGGTATTGCTAATTCATTTAATGGCCTTTATATCTTGGATGTCAAGAATGAAAATAATGACAATGTCTATCATGTAAATAAGAAATCTAAACCTAATGATGTAAATCATACCTATTTATGGCATTGCCGTCTTGGTCATATTAATGAGAAGCGTATCTCAAAACTCCATGGGGACGGACTTTTAGGTTCATGTGACCTCGAGTCATATGATACCTGTGAGTCGTGTATTCTTGGAAAAATGACTAATACACCTTTTACCAAGTTGGGTGAAAGGGCAAGCGACTTCTTGGGGTTGATACATTCTGATGTATGCGGACCATTAAGTAGCAATGCTAGGGGAGGATTTCAATACTTCATAACCTTCACTGATGATTATAGTAGATTTGGGTATGTTTACCTAATGAAACATAAAAGTGAAGCATTTGAGATATTTAGAATATTTCAAAATGAAGTAGAAAAACAACTTGGCAAAAGTATCAAGGCACTTCGATCAGATCGTGGTGGAGAATACTTGAGTCAAGAATTTGATGATCATCTAAATAATTGTGGAATAGTTTCACAATTGACTCCACCCGGAACACCACAATGGAATGGTGTGTCTGAGAGGAGAAATCGGACTTTGTTAGACATGGTTCGATCAATGATGAGTCAAGTTGATCTTCCAATATCCTTTTGGGGTTACGCCCTAGAAACCGCTGCTTTCACACTAAATCAAGTTCCAACTAAATCGGTTCCAAAGACTCCATATGAGACGTGGAGTGGAGAGAAACCTAGTTTGTCTTTCATGAGGATTTGGGGTTGCGAAGTTTATGTCAAGAGACTTATCTCCGACAAACTAGCACACAAATCTGATAAATGTATTTTCGTGGGATATCCTAAGGAAACTAAATGATATTACTTTTACAACCGAAAGGACAACAAAGTGTTTGTTGCCCGAACTGGTGTCTTTCTAGAGGAACATTTTCTCTCTAAAGAAATCAGTGGGAGTAAAATAGATCTTGAAGAAATTCGAGACCCAGAAAATAACATTGAACCAATAGTGGAACGGGAACAAGAACCACAAGGAGTTGTGGAACCTGTTCAAGATACACAAGTAACTCGCAAATCTAGTAGGGTACGATCCGAGCACGAGAGATATGGATTTCTCGTAACGGATAGTAATGAGGTAGAAATCATTGAGAATGATGAACCGTCAACCTATCAAGAGGCGATGTCTTCTCCTGATTCGGATAAGTGGCTTGGAGCCATGGAATCCAAATTACAATCCATGCAAGACAATCAAGTTTGGAATTTGATTGATGCGCCCGAAGGTGTAAAAACCATAGGATGCAAATGGGTCTTCAAGAAGAAGACTGACATGGATGGGAAGGTGCATACTTACAAAGCTAGGCTTGTAGCGAAGGGTTATAGGCAAGTTCATGGTATTGACTATGATGAGACTTTTTCACCCGTAGCAATGATCAAGTCTATAAGAATTTTGCTTGCCATTGCCGCATATCATGACTATGAAATATGGCAAATGGTCGTCAAAACCGCTTTCCTAAATGGAAAACTTCAAGAGGATGTGTATATGACACAACCAGAAGGTTTTGAACAAGATTCTAAGATATGCAAATTGCAAAGATCCATCTATGGATTGAAGCAAGCTTCAAGGAGTTGGAATCTCCGTTTTGATGAATCGGTCAAAGAGTTTGGTTTCATCAAGAACGAAGATGAGCCTTGTGTATACAAGAAGATTAGTGGGAGCATAGTGCTATTCCTTATTTTATATGTGGATGACATATTACTCATTGGAAACGACATTCCTACACTTCAGTCTGTGAAGACTTGGTTAGGAAAGTGCTTCGCAATGAAAGATATGGGTGAATCCGCATATATACTTGGCATTAAGATCTATAGAGATAGATCAAGGAGGATACTTGGTTTAAGCCAAAGTACATACATTGACAAGGTCATTAGAAGATTCCGTATGGAAAATTCTAAGAGAGGCACCTTGCCCGTGTTACATGGAGTTTCTCTAAGCAAGACTCGATGTCCTAAGACAAAAGATGAGCGTGAGAAAATGAATGATGTTCCATATGCTTCGGCAATTGGGTCCATCATGTATGCCATGATTTGTACTAGGCCGGATGTATCTTATGCTTTGAGCATGACAAGTAGATACCAATCCGACCCTGGCAAAAATCACTGGGTAGCTGTAAAAGCGATTCTTAAGTACTTGAGAAGAACTAAAGACTCGTTTTTGGTCTATGGAGGAATGGAAGATGATCTCGTTGTAAATGCTTACACGGATGCAAGCTTCCAAACCGACAAAGATGATAGCCGATCGCAATCGGATTTTGTGTTTATGTTAAATGGTGGAGCTGTAAGCTGGAAGAGTTCCAAGCAAAGTACAACCGCTGATTCTACAACAGAAGCTGAGTATATTGCTGCATCGGATGCTGCAAAGGAAGCTGTTTGGATTAAGAAGTTCATAACTGAACTTGAAGTGGTTCCTAGTATTGCTAATCCAATAGACCTTTATTGCGACAATAATGGTGCTATTGCTCAAGCAAAGGAACCAAGAGCACATCAGAAATCCAAACACATACTTAGGCGTTTTCATATCATTCGAGAGATCGTTGATAGGGGAGACGTAAATATATGCAGAGTACCTACTGATGACAATGTTGCGGACCCGCTGACAAAGGGACTTCCACAAGCTAAACATGATGGTCATGTTAGGTCCATAGGTATTAGATACATGGGAGATTGGGCCTAGGGCAAGTGAGAGATTGTTGGTAGTGGTGCCCTAGGCACGTTTAATAAACGTTGTAATTGTTATCATTTATTTCATATCAATAAAGAGATGTTTTGATTATTATTATTGTTCATGTTTACTTATAATAATCTCCGTCCCTAGTACTTGTTAAGCACTAGCATAAAGGCTAAATGATCATGCGATGATCATGTTAGATTTATGGGTACTTGTTTGGAACAAGGTACTGGACATGACCCGCTGTATGAGATTTATGTCATGGTCTATGTCGAACATATATCTCATATTAGTTATGTCATTTGAATCCTTAGACATGAAGTTATTATAGTCTTCCACTTGATGAACATTATGTTTGACATATTCAAACGTTACCTTTAACCGGGAAGTTATATAGGGTATGATTGGCATAATCGGATTCACGTAGGGAAGAATAATAAGCTAAATGGATTTGTCCCTCTTCGGAGAGATGTCAAGCTTGGGCCTCTCGTAGGAATGGTGTTGATGAAATGTTCGGCCGGACTCAAATGAATTGATTGGATCAATGGCATTTGGATTATCAACATATTCGGAATCGAGAAAGTATTGAACAAAACAAGTTGACTGTTTGACCATGACTTGTGTTCAATGACGTCGAGGACAAAGGGATTATGACATATTCTAAAGGAATGCGAACTTGTATCTAGTTATACTATTTGGGTAGGTATGACGGTTTGCTAGAACCTAATCATATCTTATGGTTTCATGTTTGAACCCATTGTCAACTTAGTATAATCCTAGAGGGTCACACACAATAGAACGAATCTTTAAAAGGACTAGATTGGAATTTTGGAAATTCTGTACAATCTGGGGAAGTGGACGACCGCACAGTGTGGACTGGGCGGCCGCACACTTAGCTCAGATTTGTACCAGTTTGTTTCAGATAGTTGTGCGACCGCACAGTGTATTCTGGGCGGCCGCACAGTACTGTCGGCTGGCACTTTCCTAATTCGATTTGGAATGTCTTTTGACACAAGGTTCCTATTTGGAATAGGTCTTGCTTGTGTATAAAAGGATGATTTTGGCCAGAACTTCAGTGATAGCCTTTTGTGAGTCTCCAAAGAGTTTGAGAGAGGTTTTACTTTGTTCTAAGACATCCTTGGTCAAAGAACAAAATAATACACAAGAGAGAAAATTCCATATAGTTCAAATTCATTGTGAAAACGTGTTTCACAATTTGGTCTAGCAACCAAGATCAAAGAAGTTCCTTTGATATTCGTTCGAAGTGTGGATACCGCTAGAGGGTGAAAATCATCATCTTCAAAGTTCGTGTTCAAGCTTTGTGATCGTGATCAAGTCTTCAAATCTCCACCAAAGACCAACAGAAAATTTAATAGCCATCAAGGGTTAGTTTTATCCTATATTCATGTTATTGTATTTGATTTAATCATATGAACGGATCAATGGGCTTTGGGTTTCAAAATTTTAAATGCTAAATTCCGCTGCGCATGTTACTACGAAACCCAACAGAGGCATAGCATACTCAGAAGAAAATACATCTGAAAATTCTTTAACAATAGGCACCTCCTCTATATCAGAGACCCTTTTAGTAGTATCAAGAACACTGGCCAAATACCCCACACAACCACGATTCAATAACTTTTTAGCCTTCACATAAGAAATAATACGAATCTCCCTAACCAAAGGAACGACCTCAAAGGTAAATTCAGGGGTATTAGGGATAGAAAATGTGACCACCTTTTTAAAGCATTCAACAGAAACATGATATTTACTCAATCAATCCATACCCAAAATAATATCAAAATCTTGTAATGGAAAGATAACTAAATCAGCAGGCAAAACATGCTCACGTATATGCACATCACAAGAAGGCAACACCTTATTGGTCATCAAACACTCTCCCATAGGAGTAGACACCTCTAACACATAAGGGACAGACTCAGAAGACAAATGCAACCGAGAAGCAAAATACACAGACACATAAGAATGCAAAGAACCAGGGTCTATAAGTGCTCGTGCCCTCAAACTAGACACATAAATTATACCTCCTATCACATTAGAAGAGTCTGAAGCCTATTGTTGAGTAATGGCAAAGACACGACCCTGCACCTTAGGCTTCCCGGAAGAATCCCTCTTCTGGCCCAGAGAAGACCCAACTACACTTCCTGAAGACTGATTATTAAACTCGGGACATGAGTGGAAGACGTTATGAAACACTTTTGAAATTTTTTCGAAATGTACTTTCATAAAGTTTAACAAATTCACACTTGAAGTTCAAAGGCTTCATTTAACTTTCAAACAAACTTTACAAACAACTTTCACAACGAAAGTACTTAGCCCGAAGGCTTACAAACTTTTATACAAATGAACATACACCAATATTATCCAAAATAGGTGTTACAAAATGATGAAGTCACGGAAATTCTACCCAAAAGGTATTACATCTAAGTAATGTAGCCTTTACAAAACAAATCCCAATTCTTACCACTTTAACGTCCTCCCATGCCAAAGTGTCCTATCCCCTGGACTCGCCTTTATCTAACACAGTAAACAAATAAAGGGTGAGAATGAATCTCAATAAGCTACTAAAATGCAACTGCGTTTCACACAAAAATGATAAGTATAACAAACAATATCATAAGCATCACATAGCACATAGCATGAGAGGCAAATCCAACTCATATACCACACATACAACGATGTAACACTCACAAGGATACTTAGCCAAGGTTTACCGAAGGAACATAACCGTCTGGGAATACCATTTAAGAAAACCATCTGAGAAAACCATTTGAGCAGCATAAATAGCTAAAGTCGGGATCCCGAAAACCAAACCATAAGAACCAAAGTAACTACGGGAGGAATATGACACAAAGTCATAACCCAAATGCTCACTCGAGGGAGCTAACTCATCCCATCCAAGGCCAATCTGGACTGGGGAAAAAGGATCAGTGGAAAAGCCTTATAGTGAACTTGGCTGTGTGCCACTATAATACTTTCCACCTCCACTCGATAACACAAAACCAGCTGGACTTTCAAACAAAGTACTGTAATAAATACTTTCTTAAACAACAACCGGGGCAATGATTCCAAAGTAGGGAACCAAGCCAAACACCTAACCAGAAGCACACAAAAGAATCACTCATAAAGTGTTCACAATAACATTGACATTTAAGTCATAAACACAACCTTGTACACATATGAAACCAAATCATCATCTACCATTTTAGCTTCCCAAAACACTTATCTAGGTACCCTAGACTAGGACACAAAACCTAGCCCAAGATTGGGTCCTAAACCAAGTCAATGAAACAATTTATTTTCTTCAGCAAAAGTGGGCGCCCGCCCGCCCTCATCTTGGGCGACCGCCCAAGAGCCCTGTTTTAAAATTCACCTTTCAGTAGTTATGGGCGCCCGCCCAGCCCCATATTGGGCAACTGCCCATAAGCCCTGCCAGGCCAAAAACTGCACACTTTTTACTCCTTTCATTTCACCGTCCCAAAAGTACAACACTTACACACTTAACGTTTATAGCCTTACTAAGGCTACCAAAAATCATTCCCAAACAACTCTAACACTACTTTGAACCCAACCAAACCAACATACCAAATACTCACTTTGTCCCAAAATTACAAGTATCACAAATAAATTCTTTTCACAATAATTTCACCACATGTAATATATACAACATACATGTGACCATTTTAACATTTAAGGGGAATTAGTAACTTACCTATTTCCGGAAAAAGTATCGAGAAAATATGTTTTGATCAGGTAGAAATGACCTACTCAACGCCCTGATCATTTTTATATAATTAGATTTTAAAACTGAGAAGCAATTAAAAAGATATAAAATCAAAATGGAATGAACTTACCTTTTCTCTAACCCTAGGAAGAAACGTAAGAAATGTTTGCTGAGTATTGTTAACACAGAGGGAGAAGGAGAAGGATAAACATGTTATGAAAAAATCTTTACCCCATTTTCTACTTTGGTCACCCAACTTTCAAGTTGAACACATAACCCCCTAAACTTGCATTTTCACAAAAGACCGTAAAGTTTCAACTTAATCAATTAACTCCTTTAACCATTATTACTACTAAATAAGTAATTAACACAATTAATCAAGTAAGATGTGCAAGTCATAAAATATGATGCAACACAGAAAATGCACACATAAGTCAAATAAAAATCCCCAAAAATATAAAATAAATATGGACGGGTTTTGGGGTCGTTACAATCACTCCCCCTTAAAGAAAATTCGTCCCGAATTTTTAGGGTTACTTACTTAGGCCCTCAAATAACCAATGATACTTTCTCTCGATCTCTTCCCGAAGCTCCCAAGTTGATTCTTCCACATTATGGTTCCTCCACACAACTCGAACAAGAGGAATACTTTTGTTTCTCAATTCTTGGACCTTCAAATCAATGACTTGGACTGGATGCTCCTCATAAGACATACTCGGCTCAATATCCTCAGGAACCTCAGATAGGACATGGGAAAGATCATACACGTACTTCCAAAGCACAGAGATATGAAACACATTATGAATCCTATCAAGAGAAGGAGGTAATGCAAGACGATAGGCACGATCTCCAACTCTTCCAAGAATCTCAAATGGACCAATATACCTCGGTGCAAGCTTGCCTTTCTTTCCATACCTTCGAATACCAACCTTATGTGAAACCTTCAAAAACACGAAATCACCCTTTTCAAACTCGAGATCTCGTCTCCGGTGATCGGCATAGCTTTTCTGTCTACTCTGAGCGGTACTCAAGCGATCCCGAATAAGTTTAATTTTTTCAACTGAATCATTAACCATCTGAACACCCCAAATCTTTGCTTCTCCCACTTCATCCCAATAAATTGGAGACCGACATTTCCTCCCATACAATGCTTCATACGGATCCATCCCAATACTGGACTGAAAACTATTATTGTAAGCAAACTCTACGAGAGGCAAATAAATATCCCACGAATCAGAAAAGTCAACAGAACAAGCTCTCAACATGTCCTCAAGAATATGAATGGTTCTCTCTGACTGACCATCCGTCTGAGGATGAAAAGCTGTACTAAACCTCAACTCTGAACCCAAAGCCTTCTAAAACGCTTGCCAAAACCGAGATGTAAATCTATGATCACGATCAAAAGCAATGCTAACTGGAACTCCATGTAATCTCACGATCTCATTAATGTACAAGGTTGCAAGCCTTTCCATAGAATAACCAATCTCAATAGGTAGAAAATGAGAAGACTTTGTCAATCTATCAACAATCACCCAAACTGCATCAAACCTTCTTCGAGTGCGAGGCAACCCTATCACAAAATCCATAGTAACGTGCTCCCACTTCCATTCTAAAATCTCTAATGGTTGAAGCAATCCCGCGGGCCTTCGATGCTCAGCTTTAACTTGTTTACATGTTAAACACTTGGATACATAATCCGCTATTTCCCTCTTCATATTATTCCACCAAAAGTGTTGCTTCAAATTTTGATACATTTTAATACTCCCGGGATGAATAGTATACCTCGACTTATGGCCTTCCTCGAGAACTTGAAATTTACTCCCATCCACATTAGGCACACACAAACGACCTCTGAAAGTCAATACCCCTTCTGAACTGAGAGAGAAATCCTCAAATTTGCCTTCCTTGATCTTATCCATTATTTTCACTAACTCCGGATCATCCTTCTGAGCTTCCTTTATTTGTTGAATTAAAGTTGGTAATACTCGAATGTTCGCAAAAATAGCTCCATGCTTTGATTCATATGGACTCCAATCTCGAGCATCCTCCAACATCTTCCTTTCACGCACCATCAATGAAGCCATATAAGATTTCCGGCTAATAGCATCGGCTACCACATTTGCTTTACCCGGGTGATAAGAAATAATACAATCATAGTCCTTCAGTAACTCCATCAATCTTCTTTGCCTGATATTCAACTCTTTTTGTGAAAATAAATACTTCAAACTTTGATGATCAGTAAAAATCTCAAATTTTGCTCCATAAAGATAATGTTTCCACTTGTGCAGCGCAAATACAATAGCCGCAAGCTCCATGTCATGGGTAGGATAATTCTGCTCACTCGGAGTCAACTTCCTCGAAGCATACGCAATCACCCTTCCATTTTTCATTAGTACACACCCGAGGCCTTCTTTAGAAGCATCACTATATATCACCAAATCATCATTTCCATTAGGGAGTGCAAGAATAGGAGCAGTAGTCAATCTTTTTTTCAACTCCTCAAAACTGATTTGACATTTTTCATTCCACATATAAGGCACATTCTTTCGAGTTAACTGAGTCAAGGGAGTTGCAATCTTAGTAAACCCCTCAATGAACCTTTTGTAGTACCCAGATAACCCCAAGAAGCTTCGAATTTCTGTAACTGATTCTGGCCTCTTCCAATTCACAATAGCCTCAACTTTGGATGGATCAACTGATATACCTTTATTAGAAATCACGTGCCCAAGAAAAGATACTTCATCGAGCCAAAAAGCACACTTACTGAACTTTGCAAACAATTGATTCTCCCGAAGAATAGATAATACCATTCGCAAGTGTTGTTCGTGCTCCTCCCGGGACTTTGAATAAACAAGAATATCATCAATAAATACAACCACGAATGTATCAAGATAAGGTTTAAAGACCCTATTCATCATATCCATAAAAACAGCCAGAGCATTAGTCAACCCGAAAGGCATAACAAGAAACTCATAATGGTCATATCTACTACGGAAAGCAGTTTTATAAATGTCTTCAGAACGGATTTTCAACTGGTGATACCCACTCCTCAAATCAAGCATTGAAAAGACGACTGAGCCTTGAAGTTGATCAAATAAATCATCAATATGAGGAAGCGGATATTTATTCTTTATGGTTACCTGATTCAACTTCCGATAATCAATACACAGTCTCAAGGATCCATCCTTCTTCTTTACAAACAACACAGGAGCTCCCCACGGCGATACACTAGGGCGAATGAATCCTCTATCAAGTAACTCTTGCAATTGAACCTTCAACTCTTTCAGTTCAGCTGGAGCCATTCTGTAAGGTGCCTCAGATATAGGATTAGTATCTGGAAGTAAGTCAATACAGAACTCGATTTCCCGGTCAGGAGGCATAGCATACTCAGAAGAAAATACATCTGAGAATTCTTTAACAATAGGCACCTCTTCTATATCAGAGACCATTTTAGTAGTATCAAGAACACTGGCCAAATACCCCACACAACCACGATTCAATAACTTTCTAGCCTTCACATAAGAAATAATACGAATCTCCCTACCCAAAGGAACGACCTCAAAGGTAAATTCAGGGTTATTAAGGATAGAAAATGTGACCACCTTTTTAAAGCATTCAACAGAAGCATGATATTTACTCAATCAATCTATACCCAAAATAATATCAAAATCTTGTAATGGAAAGATAACTAAATCAGCAGGCAAAACATGCTCACGTATATGCACATCACAAGGAGGCAACACCTTATTGGTCATCAAACACTCCCCCATAGGAGTAGACACCTCTAACACATAAGGTAGAGACTCAGAAGACAAATGCAACTGAGAAGCAAAATACACAGACACATAAGAATGCAAAGAACCAGGGTCTATAAGTGCTCGTGCCCTCAAACTAGACACATAAATTATACCTCCTATCACATTAGAAGAGTCTGAAGCCTATTGTTAAGTAATGGCAAAGACACGACCTTGCACCTTAGGCTTCCCTAAAGAATCCCTCTTCTGGCCCTGAGAAGACCCAACCACACTTCCTGAAGACTGATTATTAAACCTGGGATAATTCTTCTGAAAATGACCCAACTGACCGCAATTCAAACATCTACCTTGTTTCTTCCAACATCTCTCTTCAGAATGCCCTACTTTCTGACAATAGTTACAAACCTTCTTATTCTGACTCCCTGAAGTGTTACCTTGATTTCTGTTACCCGATTGCCCTTGAGAAAATCCCCTGAACTGTGAAGATGCTCCTTGATTCCCTCTATTATCACCACGTTGTTGTTGGTGTGGTTGCTTCCCTTGTCCTCCTTGTCTTCCTCCACCCTTTTCTTCCATCTTTCTCTTGTGTTCAACTATATCATGTTCCACTTGGTAAGAACGATCAATCGCATCCTGCAAGTCTTGAAATTTATGAGAAATGAGCTGTGTTATGATCACTGTTCTCAACCCTTTCACGAACCTCATAGTCTTCCTTTCTTCAGTAGCCACTAAGTAAGGACAATGCCTAGCCAATTCAGTGAACTTGGCAACATACTCAGCTACCGTCATCATATTCTGCTCTAAGTTAAGGAATTCAACCTCCTTTTTGTCTTGGTCCACCTTGGGAATAAAGTGCTCTTTGAATTTCCTCACGAAAGTCTCCCAAACATAGGGTACATGGGTTTCATCCCAACTAGCTTTCACCACTTTCCACCAATACTCGGCTGCTCCAATCAGTTTGTAAGTTGCAAATCGAACTTTATCTTCCTCAGTACATGGTAGAACATCGAAAATTTTCTCCATCGACTCAACCCACCTTTTAGCCTTAGTGACATCAGGCTCTCCATCATACCCCATAGGCTTCATTTCCAGAAACTGTTCTAGGCCATATCTTGGTGGTACCTGTTCCCTCTCTTGCCTCTGATCATTTAAAGTTTTCATTGCTGCTTCGAACATCCCTTGAAACATAATTCGAGCCTCTTCTCTGGCATCCCCTTGCCCTTAAAAACCAGCCTGATCTCCTTCATTCTCAACCATTTTTAATAAGTACCTACATAAGACACTCAACGTTACTCACTCTATACACTACTACCCTCATAGGTCATTTAGTCAATCTAGACCATCTACAACCTAGCTCTGATACCAACTGTCGCGCCTCAGACCCGTGGTTCAACTTGGCCCCACGCTCGGGACACGAGTGGAAGACGTTATGAAACACTTTTGAAATTTTTTCGAAATGTACTTTCATAAAGTTTAACAAATTCACACTTGAAGTTCAAAGGCTTCATTTAACTTTCAAACAAACTTTACAAACAACTTTCACAACGAAAGTACTTAGCCCGAAGGCTTACAAACTTTCATACAAATGTACATACACCAACATTATCCAAAATAGGTGTTACAAAGTGATGAAGTCACGGAAACTCTACCCAAAAGGTATTACATCTAAGTAATGTAGCCTTTACAAAACAAATACCAACTCTTACCACTTTAACGTCCTCCCGTGCCAAAGTGTCCTATCCCCTGGACTCGCCTTTATCTAAAACAGTAAACAAATAAAGGGTGAGAATGAATCTCAGTAAGCTACTAAAATGAAACTACGTTTCATGCTAAAATGATAAGTATAACAAACAATATCATAAGCATCACATAGCATGACACGCCCCTAAGTCCCGGGATTCCCTAATAGAACCTCGAACCTGGTGCGCGTGACTAACAAGAAACGAGAAACTGAAATGACACCTGAATAAATCAACTGGTATCATAAATACTCAAGAGAAACGAGCTTAAATAGCTCACCCAAACTAGTTCTATACCAAGAAATTTAAACCAAATGGTTATATACAAGTACTATACAAGTCTACCCAAGATACTGAGTCTAAACAACTGATACAAAATCGTCCTCACCAAAACTGGAAATGATAACAATCCCCAACAAGAACAACCTGCCAAGTAGGCCCCTGCTAAGTCGAGCCTCACAACGTATTACCACTTGCTTTCCTGGGGGGGGGGGAACAAATAAACAAAGAACGGGGTGAGATAAATCTCAGTAAGTTACTAGATACAAGTACATAGCATATTATCATGTAATCATGCAAATCAAGAAGATTATCAAATAATCATGCTCAAGATGTCATCAAGTAACAAGTATATGAGAGGCCAAGCCAACTCATCAAGTAACTAGCACATAAGGCTAAACTAACACGTTACAAAGGATATCCCAACCTTATTCATCCCAAGTAAACCATTGTTGTCGTTGCTTATTGCAGTTGACAAATCACGATCAATCAAGTTGCTGCTGTGCAGTACATTAGAGGACCCGGTAACCAGTATCACTCACAAGAACAAGATTCACGAGGTGTTCAAGAGTTTAGCATTCACTTTTATCAGGCGTATTGCTCTAATAAAGGAAGCTATGCCCTTACTATGGCCTGTAGTAAGGGGTCAAGCGCAGATACATAGGCACCCGATTATCACTTCGGCCCCAGCCTAATGATAAGCGTGAACCTATACATCTCCGAGCAAGCAAGGTGACCAGCTGGACTTAAACAAGAATGCACAAGTAGGTATTTACTTGAACTACGAGAGTAGAACTAAGTCCAAAAGTAGTGGACTAGCTCTTCATGAACCATGTAATCATGTGCTCACCAAATACAAGTACACGTACGCAATAATTGCGAATACAAATCAGCATAACAATGGTACATAATGAGTCCACGTATCACAATCAATCTAAATTAGAATCTATTAATAACAGACCCCAACCAAGTAGTAAAGTACATCATTCTATGTCACTTTGTTATATGCCATATTTGCATGTACATATTCATATAATCTTTAACACACTAATGTGTCTATCACGGTACCCTTACTTTCAAGTAGAGCCCAACATCTTAGACTCTAAGCACGTAGTCGAATAAGTCTTATTGTACCTAGTCACAATCATATCTCGCGTATATGTATCGTTAATAATCGAATACATTTTCCAACACATATTGTGTTCGGTAATCATTGTTTTATGAGTCATCTTCATTTTACACTAGTCCCTCATTCTTTAGGAACTCACTCAAGAACAAGATCTTCTTTATACTTTATATACTTCATTGAGTATATGCACGACTAAAACCAAGTACTAGCACATTAGTGCTTGTTCATAGCACTTTCAATACACACGTATTAAATTCGAGTATGTAATAGAATTGTTCATTATTTATCTAGCTCCACATTCTAACTCTTTGGTTATTAATACCAAATATAAAATAATCAACAAGCCATAGTCTATCAAGTAGCTATATGCAAGATTTGCACATACACATCAAGGATAGTTCTAACACGTTAGTGCTTGTTCATAGCACTTTCAAGTTCATTACCATGCACATGTATTGGTTTCAAGTCATGTACAAGATTTTATCATCTTATATTCGAGTTCTCAATCCAATTTTTTTGGATGTTCAAGACATGTACAAGAATTAATTATCTTATACTCAAGTTATTATTCCAGTCTTTAGATATTCAAGTCATGTACAAGATTTAATTGTCTTATACTTCAAGTTCAAGCTAAGTAGATGAGTTATACATCTCATAATTACAGGTTCTTAATCCTATACTTTGGATGTTCAAGCATGTATAAGAGTTATACATTTTACTCTTACAATTTCTTAATCCTATTCTTAGGATATTCAAGTTCAAGTCATTGTTCTATGCCCCTAAGGTGCACAAACATTGGTTTCAAGACAAGCATAACACATTTGTGCTTATTCATATCACCTTCAAGACATAAAGAAGAGTTCTTCCTTTTATACTCAAGTTCTCATTTTAATTTAATGAGTAATCATGTTCAAGACTCACTTCTGATGCCCCTAAGGTATCACAACATTTGTTAGGACATCTTATACTAAGGCTATATACCTTAACAAGGTTTATTTCTAACTTGTACAAACATTGAACAAGTTTTACATTTTTCAGGGCATATGGGCGGCCGCACAAAAGGGTATGGGCGGTCGCCCAAAACAAGGGTTCCAATGAACAAAATCTTTCAGATGATTTGGGCGGTCGCCCGGCCAAAAGTGGGCGGTCGCCCAAGGCCAAAAATTCCGAATTTTCATTTCTTTTTCCAGGTTAGGATTCTCCGTCCCAAGCGTAGGAGTAACTTTTTATTAACATTCTAACAACTAGGCAGTGCCCAGGAGTTCACTAACAAGTTTAAAACATTTCTTTTACCGTCCCACAAATAATAGAATAATTTTCTTTTTATTCCATTTAAATATTCCACCGTCCCAAAAGTATAAGAATAATTTTCTAATATACTAATATACTCATTCAGGTGTACTTTCATTCATTTCCCCGTACCACAAATAATGGTACAATTTTTCTAATAACATTTAAATCAAGTTAATATTTTACCGTCTCACGAGTAGGAGTATAATTTTTTTAACTTTTCCAAGTCATTCCATTCCCAGGTTCAAGCTTTTCATTCTTGTTTTTCATACGAATACTCCCTTTGTCCCAAATTTACAACACTTGCTCTGCACGGGAAATCAATACTATGTCTTAAAAAAAATATTTTAACTATAGTTAACTAATATATTAATCTTCATTTAAACTAATGCTAATGCTAATAATAATTAATCTATATGATTACTATTATAACTATTAGTATAACTAACTAATATTATTGATAGTAATAGTTAATATATATTAATAGCAATAATTAATCTATATAATAATAATAATTATTAGAATTATTAGAATAAATTAATACTGTTAATAGTAATAGTTAATTGATATAGTAACTATTATGATTAATTAATATTAAAAATTAAAAATTTAACTTATATAACTATTGTAATTAACTAATACTAATAATAGTAATAGTTTACGTATATAGTCTATTATAGTTAACTAATATTATTAATAGTAAAAACTAACTTATAGAGTAACTATTATAGTTAACTAATACTATTAATAGTAATAATTAACTTATATAGTAACTATTATAGTTAACTAATACTATTAATAGTAATAGTTAACTAATATAGTAACTGTTAAAGTTAACTAATACTATTAATAGTAATATTTAACTTGTATAGTAACTACTATTGTTAACTAATACTATTAATAGTAATAGTTAACTTATACTATTAATAGTAATGGTTAACTTATACTATTAATAGTAATAGTTAACTCATATAATTACTAATATGATTAACTAATAGTATTAGCTAAGAATGAGAATATTAAAAGTCATTACATTTTAGGATGATGTTGATGTGACTTCTCCAAATTCAAGCTTTTACTAAAAGTTGTACACATGTCAAACCCACAACTCTCCTCACCAACTTTAATATATATATATATATATATATATATATATATATATATATAAGATTTGCGAAATTAACAAGCACAAGTATCAAGAATAACATATAGGCATGTTATTACAAGCAAGGGGAGCTAGTGACTTACCTAGTCCGAAATCAAATTCACCCAAAATAAATTCTGTTCCGCAGGAAATGCTCTATTCAGCGCCATGAATATTTATCCGGGATCAGAATCATGAACAGAGGGATAATTAATTGGGAGGAGTCGAGAATAGGGTAAAACTGAACTCCCTTTTATGAAACAGAGAGAAGGATCGAGAGAAACTGAGAAGAATTATGTTTCTGAGAAGGCAACCCACTTGATATACTTAAAACTTCCAAGAAATTGCAATTAGGCCCCTTAAGTTTCAACTTTGACAAAAAGGCCCCTAAACTTTATTTTTCACAATTGACCCTAAATTCAAAACTAGACATTTAACCACCTTAATATTATAAAGCAGTTAAGAAATTAATTCAAGTAAAACTAGCACATAATATGCAAGTTCAAGTATTTAACAGGAATTAGGACGGGCGTTACATCCTCCCCTCCTTAAAGAAAATTCGTCCTCGAATTTTACTGATCGAAATTATAACACATATAAATAACAAATAGAACTCAAGAATAGCAAGAATATGGTATACCACACCATATTATCAATTACCTGCGAGTATTATTCTCACATAACCTTCTCGATACCGTGACTTTCCCATGAAACTTTCACAAGAAGTATTCGTGCTCAAGACAAGAATCAAGTATCCATACAAGCAATTACTCATATACTAAGTAATCCGTGTGATGGAATTTCCACTAAATAGCAAGCTCATACAATAGCCACAAGGAAATCCACTTCACATGTCACGACCCGAAAACTAGGCTCTATTTTATTAGTAATAATAATTATTATTTATTTATCTGCTTATTTATTTATTTAAATAATTATTTATTTAAATAATTATGTGTGCATTTTAGGTGTTATAATAATTTATGCCTAGCATTTTATTTGGGTCATTTGTGCTAGTGTAGAAGTGTTGAGTCTTATTTGTTAGTGGGTAGTTATTTGAAAAGGGTAGTATTAGGGGAGGGGCCTTAGTGTAAATGTTTAAATAATCTTTCTCCTACTCCCTCCCTACTCCCTCTCTTCTCCCTCACACTCCATCACTCTCCCAGCAAACTCTCTCTCTCTCTCTCCATTTGGGTAAGTTTTTCTTCTCTTCCTTCTCTCTTCATTCTACCTATCTTCCTTCCATTATTTCTCATTTCTCATAATATGAAACTTGTTTAGATCGTCGTTAGGATCATAGAGGGCTAAAAATATTCGAGTTCCGGCAACTTTGTGAAAATTCAGGTAAGTTACTTTTCCCCCCATTTATGCTAAAAATGTTCATCCTATGCTTAGATGATACTATGATTTCCATTTATTGCTTCTTTGGTTGATTTTGTGATGATTTACATTTTTGTTCATTTTGTGAAATTTGGTATTTGAATCATCCTTGATTGAGGTTCCTTAGATGATGTTGTTGGAGTCCTTTTGGTTCAAAATGGTGTAGGTACTTTAGTTCGCATTTTGGCAGTGTTAGAAATGGTGAAGATTGGGTTTGTTTTGATTTGGGTTGATAATGGTAGAAACCCAGATTTTTGGCCGGAATTTGCCTTTTCGGGCAAGGGGGCGCGCGCACCCTCTCGGGGGAGGCGTGCGCACCCTTATGCCCTTCTTGAACAAAACCTTCTGTTTCCTGGAGGCGCGCGCACCTTGTCCTGGGGGGCGTGCGCTCCCTCTTTGGCTTCAAAGTCCAAATCCTTCTGATCATTGGAGGCGCGCGCACCCTCCCATAGGAGGCGCGCGCACCCTATCCCCTGTTGTGAAATTTATTTCCTTTTTTGTCCAATCTTTCGAGGGCCATATTTTGTTCGTCCGGACTCCGTTTTAGGTGTTTAAGCTATCGTTTTAAAGCTCTCCTTGAGCTCTTCGAGATGAGTGAATAGTTTTGGTTGTGTGCTTGAGTTAACTGGATCCTTTGTGATCAAATGTGATAAGGGAGTTGTGTTATCATTGTGGAAATTATTAGAGCACCTTAATTGGTTATTGTTGGTTCATTTCATTTTCTTGGTGACTACTTGGTATGGTTCCCTACTTTGGAATCAATGGTTGTTTACCGTGCTAGTATTTTATTACTTAGCTTTTACTTGAAAGTCCAGCTGGTATTTGTGGTTGTGTCGGGCGATGTAAGATATTGTGATGGCACCGGCCAAGTCCATTATGGTGTCGACCATTGTTTTGCCCTTATTTTCCTCTTCCAGATCGGCCTTGGTTGAGATGTTTGGAGCATGACTTTGTGGTATGGCTCCCGCCCTTTGTGACACATTACTTTGTTATTGGTTCCGGTACCGGGGTTTCTCTTCAGCTCTCATGCTAGCATGAAGATATTGATTTGGTTGATGGTTGAAGCTGCGCAGCGGCCTTTATTTGGTTATATCAGTTTGAGAAAACCTTGGCTATATCCTTTGTTATGTGTTTATTTCCACTGCTATCTGATATATGACAATTGCTATGTGTTATGTGATTTATTATTGATTATTGCATCATAGCATGTCATGTAGTTGCATTAGTAACTTATTGAGATTTATGTCACCCCCTTTTTCTTTTATCTTTGTTTTTCCTTAACCCCCCCCCCCCCAGGTGGAAAGGATTAGACTCGCTGATCACGAGACAGGACGTCGCGAGGGTTGAGCTTTTTGGGGCAAGTTGTTGGTGGGTTTACATTACATAAATGTGTAACCTATTTTTGGGAATAGTTGTACCGCACTTTGACGTCACTAAGATTTGTATATTTTATTATTTTGTAGTGTGAGCTTATGGGGCTTACATTAGTTCATTGTTGTTGTTAAATTGTTTTCCAAAACCTTGTGTTATCATCTTTTGATATGAAATGAAATTTTTTATCTCCGATATTTTGGTATTTTGATTAGTAAGTCGACGTCCAGCTCGCGCACTCCGGCCCGCGGGATCGGGGTCGCGACAGTTGGTATCAGAGCTATGGTTTAGCTCTAAGTATAAGTCTAGGTGGACTAGTATGACCTAGGTGGGTAGTTGTGTTCGGAGTGAGTAACGGTTGATGTTTTATGCAGGTAATTGTTTCCAATGGCTAGAAGAAGAACATGTGAAGGTACTAGTGGGGCTCAGAATCAGAATGATCTTCGGGAAGAGAACCGTGCCATGTTCCAAGGCATGTTTGAGGCGGCCATGAAGGCAATTCATGACCAAGGGCTGAGAGTAGAGCAAGCACCACCACCCCGATATGGTTTGGAGCAATTCTTGAAACTGAAACCGGCAAAGTTCGATGGTGAGCCCGATGTGAAGAAGGCCGAACTATGGGTTGAGTCTATGGAGAAAATTTATGATGTGTTTGGGTGCACGGACGAGGATAGGGTCTGGTTTGCGGCTTATAAATTGGTTGGGGCCGCCGAGCATTGGTGGAAAGGAGTTAAAGCGAGTTGGGATGATACCCATACATAGTATGCGTGGGAATTGTTTGTGCGAAGTTCAAGGAGCATTTCATTCCGGTAGTAGACCAGAACCGAAAGGAGATCGAGCTACTCAACTTGGAGCAAGGTTTGTTGTCTGTAGCTCAGTACTCGGCTAAGTTCACAGAATTAGCCTGGTATTGTGACTATCTTGTGAGGACCGAAGAACAGAAGGCTATGAGATTCATCCGGGGTTTGAAGACTTCTATCCGTACTTAGCTTATAGCCCAGAGGATTGTGACATTCCAAGATGCGGTAGACCGTGCATAATTGATCGAGCAAGATATTGGGGAACATAAGAGGAAGATCGAGGTGGCCAACCTGAGTAAGCAAGGAGCGCAGAGCAAGTCACAACCAATGATGGATAACCGAGGTAACTTTGGGGGCAATCTCAGTCCCGAGGGAAAACCGATTCCAAACCCCGGTACCACTTCCGGGAACCAGGGAACCAAAATAGGAGACTTTGTTCCTATTTCCAAAAGGAAGGCCATTCAGAGGACCGTGTTGGAAGAAACAGGGAAGGTGTACCAATTGTGGTCAATGGGGCATTGTGAGGGACTGTCTGAGGAATAGAATTCAACCGACTGGAGTATGAGCTGGGGCTCCACAGGTCAGAAAAGGATGCTACGGGAAAGGCCAAAGTCCAAGGAAAAGTGTTTGTAATGAATCAGTATCAGGCAGATGATCCCTCAGTGATTGGAGGTATTGTTTTCTATATCTAATGTGAGAGCGCGTACGTTAGTAGATCCAGGATCATCTCATTCTTACATTTCTGTGCAATTTGCTTCTTTGTTAATGCTGCATCTGAGTCTTTGCCCTATGTGTTAGAGGTGTCAACTCCTATGGAGAATGTTTGGTGACCGATAGAGTATTTCGTGCTTGTGATGTGCTTATATGTGGTCGTGTCTTGTGTGCGGACTTGGTAGTCCTTCCTATTCAGAACTTTGATGTTATTTTGGGTATGGATTGGTTGAGCAAGTTTCATGCTTCTGTTGACTGTCGTAGAAAGGTCGTTAATTTTCCATCCCTGATGTGCCTAAGTTTACTTTTGAGGCTATGCCTTTTGTAGAAATTTTCGTATCATTTCTTATGTGAAAGCGAGAAAATTATTGCACCGTGGTTGTGAGGGGTATTTGGCTAGTGTTCTTGATAATAGGAAAGAATCCCCTAGTTTGGAGAGTGTTCGGTAGTTAGGGATTTCCCCGATGTTTTTCTCTTCTGAATATAATATGCCTCCCGATCGTAAGATAGAGTTTTGTATAGATCTTTTGCCGGGTACGGCTCCGATTTCGAAAGCACCGTATAGGTTGGCTCCCGCCAGAGTTGAAGAGTTAAAGGTTCAGTTGCAAGAGTTGCTTGATCGAGGGTTTATCCGCCCTAGTGTTTCCCCGTGGGGAGCACCGGTTTTGTTTGTGCGGAAGAAAGATGGTTCGTTGAGATTGTGTATTGACTACCGAAATTTGAATCAGGTTACGGTGAGGACAAATATCCTCTACCTCACATTGATGATTTGTTTGATCAGCTTCAAGGCTCAGTCGTGTTTTCTAAACTTGATTTGAGGAGTGGGTACCATCAGTTGAAGATTCGATCGGAGGATTATACCGAAGACGGCTTTTCGCACTCGGTATGGTCATTATGAGTTCTTGGTTATGCCGTTTGGGTTGACCAACGCGCCTGTAGTGTTTATGGATTTGATGAACCGGGTTTTCCATCCTTATCTTGATTCGTTTGTGGTGGTTTTCATCGACGACATTCTTGTTTACTCTAAATCTCGAGAGGAGCACGAGCAACACTTGAGGACAGTTTTATCCATTCTTACGAGGGAGAAATTATTTGCGAAGTTTAGTAAATGCGAATTTTGGCTCGAGAAAGTTTCTTTTCTGGGACATGTTATTTCGAAAGATGGGATTTCGGTGGATCCTTCAAAGATAGAAGCCATAGTGGATTGGAAGAGACCCGAGTCAGTGACCGAGATCAGATTTTTCTGGGCTTAGCCGGGTATTACAGAAAATTTATTGAAGGGTTTTCGAGGATCGCTACTTCGATGACTCAGTTGACCCGGAAGAATGTCCCGTTTGACTGGACCGAGAAATGTGACAAGAGTTTCGAGGAATTGAAGAAGAGGTTGACTACCGCTCCGATCTTGACTTTGCCTAATGGGAGCAATGGTCTAGTTATTTACAGTGATGCTTCGAAAGAGGGTTTGGGTTGTGTGTTGATGCAGAACGGGAAAGTATTGCTTATGCTTCGAGGAAGTTGACCCCTAGTGAACAGAATTTCCCCACTCACGATAGGATTGGCGGCGATAGTCTTTGCGTTGCACAAATGGAAGCATTACCTTTATGGAGCGAAGTTTGAGATTTTACCGATCACAAAGAGTTTGAAATATCTCTTCTCTCAGAAGGAACTTAATAACCGACAGCGTCGATGGATGAACTTTTAAAGGACTATGATTGTACGATTTCCTATCACCCGGGAAAGGCGAATGTGGTCGCTGATGCGATTAGTAGGAAGTCTATATGGCTTCGATGATGGTCCGTGAGTGGAAAATGCTTGAGGATGTTCGAGACTGGTCTCCTCGTGAATCGAGACGTGGGGCTATTTTTGTGAATATTAGGGTATCTCTGACCCTAATTCAGAGGATAAAGGAAGCTCAGAAAGAAGATCCCGAGTTGTGAAAATAATGGGTAAATTGAAAAGAAGAACTTCGAGGATTTTTCTTTGAGTTTGAGTGGAGTGTTGACTTTCCGTGGTCGTTTGTGCGTACCCGATGTTGGGTGGGATAAAGAGGCAAGTTTTAGACGAGGGTCACAAATCGAGATATAATATTCATCCGGGTAGTACGAAGATGTATCAAAATTGAAACAACACTTTTGGTGGAACAACATGAAGAGGGAAATAGCCGAGTATGTTTCGAAATGTTTAACTTGTCAGCAGGTCAAAGCCGAGCATCAGAAACCCGCAGGACTAATCAGCCCGTTAGAGATTCCGGAGTGGAAATGGAGCATGTGACTATGGATTTCGTTGCGGGTACCTCGTACCCATAGGAAGTATGACAGTGTTTGGGTGATCGTGGATAGATTGACCAAGAGTGCACATTTCTTGCTGTTGGGTATGCTTATCACTTAACCCTCCTACATTTGTTAGAATTGATTGATACCATCACCTATAAGTATTTTTGTGGACTTTAGGACCTCATGTAAAGAAGTTTATAACTTCAATTTTTAGCTAAGTCCTTTTATAGTATAGGCTTAGATGATAGGACTTGAAGCTTTAAAGATCGAAGATTACCTAAGCAAGGACTCTTTCGCTACGCAGAATGTTCTCTGCGCAGGTCGCCACTGCGCTTAGATATCTTGCGCAGCCCTTGACCCTACTCAATTTTCAAGATCTTCTTCCTAAAACTCTCAAGATCTCTTTGTGACCAGCATGGTGCGCATGCTGCTCATGCGCTGAATCCATGCGCGCCGGCAATGCGCATGCCTTTGTGCGCGGACACAACCTTGGTCAAGCTCCTCATCTCCTGATCTCTCATTCTAGAAAGTTTGGAAAACGCTTAGAAGATGCACGCTTATTAAAAATGCTGAGGTGTGCATAAACGACAAATAAGCACACTCAGCAAAACCATTGGTGGAGACACGCTTCAAAGAAATATCTCAAGAGAAGACAGCTGTCAACCTTCTAGAAGAAGCTTTTGAAATTGGTCTTCATGCTCAGTCTCCAACGGCTCTATATACCTGCGCACCAATCATATTGTGCCAGGTCATCATCTTTGATCAGGCCCAACGGCTATAAAGGACAGCTGCGCGCCAATCATGTTGTGCCAGCTCATTGTCCTTGCTCAGAGCTCCAACGGCTATATTCAAGCTCTCAGCTATAAATAGCCTGCTCATCTTCATTTCCAATCTGCCTTTGGATTTAGCCCTTTTCATCGGCCCTTGATCATCATCTTTGATCAAGCTCCTCTTGTTGGCCATTATGCTTCAGAGCTCGAGTTTTATACTTCACTGAAAAACCATGAAGATCTGAAGACTGCTGCTTAGTTTCTCCAGATTCTTTAGAACAGCCTTCAAGATCTTCAAACCTTCAAACTCCTGCTCATATCACAAAGCCTATATCACCAGAATTCTTGGTGCTCTTCATCTTTCATATTCATAGAGCCCAGAATTTCTGTCACACACACACCTCTTGAAGCTTTGATCATTTTGATCTAACTTCTTGAGATACACCGGTTTAGTCTAGGATTTGTTCTTCATAGATAATAGATCTTGAGTTAGTATTGAGCTCAAATGTTGTAATTTGTAATACTCTCTCATATAATAAGATTCTCCATTAGAAATCCAAGACTAACCATCTTGGTAGAGGATGTAGATCTTTCATCGATCGAACCTCTCCAAATAGCGTGTTCATTACTTATTGCATATTCCCTGCTTAACTTTTTATGAACTGCTTTGTTTGATCTTTCAGATTGCCACTCTTTGATGTTGTAATTGTTATTGCCTTTGCCTTAGAATCCCATTTTGCGCCACTCTTTAGCCTCATACTTAGCGCGTGCGTTTTTATCTCTGCGCAGTATACCCTGCGCAGAGCTGCTTTATATTTCCGCTGTGCATTTCACACTCTTACCGCGCGCTCTACTTAGCCAAAATAAGAGTTTGTGCGTATCTGCCATTGAATTGCAAAAGGTTTGAAAAGAATTTTAAAACGCTATTCACCCCCCCCCTCTAGCGATTTTCACACCCTTGTTGCCCCTTTAGGGACCAACAAGTGGTATCAGAGCAAACACCTTCATAAACATGTTTCTGTTTTTCAAGCTTAACAGCTTGGGTGCCGATTCCATATGGCTTCAAAAATCTAGGGCAATGGCCAACTTTTCACATATTCCTGCGCCTGCTCAAACCTCATATCAAATTCAGAAAGTTTGGTGGATCCTTAAGCAAACCTCCTATTCTCTCTCATAGAGACTCAAAGAAAGATGACTTGGTTTACTGCAGAAAGCCAAGACATTACGCTTCAATGCGCCTCCTTCAAATTTGAGTACAAGGAAAGCAACCCTGCGCATAAAGCATCAAAGCAGTGCAGAATGGTTGATGAAGAGAACTGCGCAGAGAAGGAGCTAAGGACTCGGAGACTTGGCACTGAAGACAACTATGCTGACCCTGAGGATGGACTACTCTGCTTAATGGCAAATGCTGACAATGATTCAAAAGTTGTTTCTGAAATGGAACCTGAGCATGCGCCAAGGCAATCAAAGAAAGATCCCTTCACTCTAGTGGAACGGGACACTTTCACCAAGCAGACAGAATGACAAGCACCTATCTGCCAGGGCCAACTTGACAGAAGCTGCATCATCACCACTCCGCAGCCGCGCAAGGAATCTCTCAAAGTGTGCTGATCTTAAAGATAACTCTGCTGTAGAGCGCAAGTTAATGTTTCAACAAGCAAAAAGATTTACTTCACTGCGCTCTCTCAAGCTCAGTTGATATCGACAGTGATTCTAGACACTACTAGAGATGTCAACACTCTTAAAGGTGCGCACGAAGGAAGAGATCACTCGGTAATATATGGTGACAACAACAAAGGACACATATTGGATTTGGACTAATCATAAAAGATAGTCTAAAGCAACCTACTCTCCATATCACAATTATGAGATAAAGGTCTGGAATGCCATATCACTTCAACACTATGTTACATCAAAATGGCGTTTCTGGACTAACTTTGCTCACAAGGACTCGTAAGACCAATTTCTAATCTATTTGATCTTACCGCTATAATTTCTATTACTAATCCTTGTTTTGTAGCAATAAGCTTAAGTGAAAGCAGCTAGCAATGGTATAAGCACCATGCCAGCTTAGTAAGCAGCCTGAGCAGTTTTCCTCCAGCAAGATTGCTCCATGTCAAAACGCTTACATCCGCTTCACCTCATATGTTTGGACCGCTCACTACCGCGAAGCTTGGACCAACCTGTGGTATCTCTATGATATCCTGGCTGCTCTCCTTAATCTCCAAACATAGAAGACATCAATAGAGTTCGACACTTCAATGGAACAGAATTTATGAACAACGATGTCGCTCAATATTGTGAGAACCAACAAGAACCAACAAATGGTATTCTTCACAATTTCTCTGCTGCTGGAGTTCCGCAACAAAATGGCGTTGTGGAAAGAATCTCTTGTTGATTGAGGATGGATAGACAATGATAATAGAAGCAGTACTTCTAAATGTATTTATGGTAAGAGCTGTCATCGGTGCATGCTTTACTCAAATAGATTCCTCATCAACAAAGCCTACATCTATACTCCATACGATCTATGGAGAAAGAGAAAGCGCCCAACATTGCTTTCTTCAAGTTCTTTGGCTGCAAACGCTATTGAGGTAAAATTCGACGCCAAAGCAGATAGAGGTATTCTCGTTGGGTATGCCAATCATTCTATAAGCTTTTCATGATCTTAATAAGATAAATCTCTAGTTATTTTAGTATCTGTACATGGTACTTTTTGATAAGCATTCTCTCCTTGAGCCACATTTGGCTCCCAATGATTCTGATGACTCTGCTGAGCTTTTTAGACAGGTGCGCAGTAATTCTATTCCTGCGCAGGATATAGATCAAGCAGATTCAGAATCAGTCCATCTCATGCGCACACTATAAATGCTGCGCCTGAAGTTGCAACTCCTGATGCGCAAACACCTCCTTCTGCGCATGATGTTTCTCCACTTCAACAAATCACCTTTAAATGATCGTGATGCTGAAGCAATGAAATTCCCATTGATCTTCGTATTCCTATCATCACAATATAGGGATTCGCACATCGAGAGCATCAAACTTTGCGGTGTAGCATTCGTTTATCTCTCATGTCGGATCAAAGAAGATTGATAGAGTGCTCCATGTTTTAAGATGGATCGATGCTACGCAAGAAGTGCAAGAAAAGCTCATCCAATATTTAGCGCTTCAATGGTTGTTCGGAAACAAGATGGATAAGAATGGAAGCATCATAGAATCAAAGCAGAAAGCTTTGTATGGTCTTAAGCAAACTCCAAGAGCATGGTACAATACGCTATCAAATTCCTACTAGAGAAAGGCTTCAAGTGCGGTAAAATCGATATAACTCTTTTTATTACCAATCATAATGATCATTCTTTACTTGTTCAAATTTTTGTCGATGATATTATATTTGGTTCTACTAATGAGTCTCTTGTTGGTAGTGGTGCCCTAGGCACGTTTAATAAACTTGGTAATTGTTATCATTTGTTTCATATCAATAAAGAGATGTTTTGATTATTATTATTGTTCATGTTACTTATAATAATCCCCGTCCCTAGTACTTGTTAAGCACTAGTATAAAGGCTAAATGATCATGGGATGATCAGTTAGATTTATTGGTACTTGTTTGGAACAAGGTACTGACATGACCGCTGTATGAGATTTATGTCATGGTCTATGTCGTACATATATCTCATATTAGTTATGTCATTTGAATCCTTAGACATGAAGTTATTATAGTCTTCCATTGATGAACATTGTGTTTGACATATTCAAAACGCTACCTTAACACGGTAGTTATAAAGGGTATGATTGGCATAAATCGGATTCCGTTGGGAAGAATAATAAGCTAAATGATTTGTCCCTCCACGGAGAGATGTCAAGCTTGGGCCCCTCGAAGGAATGATGTTGATGAAATGTTCGGCCGGACTCAAAGAATTGATTGGATCAATAGCATTTGAATTATCAACATATTCGGAATCGAGAAAGTATTGAACAAAACAAGTTGACTGTTTGACCATGACTTGTGTTCAATGACATCGTGGACAAAGGGATTGTGACATATTCTAAAGGAATGCGAACTTGTATCTAGTTACACTTTTTGGGTAGGTATGACGGTTTGCTAGAACCTAATCATATCTTATGAGTTCATGTTTGAGCCCATTGCCAACTTAGTGTAATCCTAGAGGGTCACACACAAATAGAACGAATCATAAAGGACTAAATGGGAATTATGGAAAATGTCAGGTTTTGGCTTTGGCCGACGTGCGCCTTTAAACGGCACGACCGTGCCATAAATCCAAACAAAGGCAAAGGCTCGGTCCGTTTGGCACGACCGTGTCAAACATAAGGACATGACCGTGCCAATATTCGGGGAAGGTCTGGCAGGTTCGACCCCATTTGGCACGACCGTGCCAAATAAAGTGGCACGACCGTGCCAGAATCCTGGCAGAATAAGGACTTGCCTTAATTAAGGTGACGGGTTTAGGAATCCTAGGTCATTAAGAGTTAATGACTAGGTCCTATAAAAGCATCTTTTCACCAGCCATTAAGCAAGAAATTCCTAATTCATTGAGAGAATAATATTCTTGATTAGATCAAGAAATTCATAGTTCCATATAGTCAATATAATTGTGAAAACGTGTTTCACAATTTTGGTCTAGCAACCAAGATCAAAGAAGTTCCTTTGATATTCTTCGAAGTGTGGATACCGCTAGAG